>CAIGRF010118890.1:0-12177 GCA_903798235.1 Fraxinus ornus | reverse complement strand
ATCAGAATTCCAAGAACACCCTTCGACACTAAATTATGGACATCCTATTATATCTTAACAATGCATCTTCCAAATCCATTTGAGCGAGTGCTGCTCGCTTCTTTACCTGTCAAAATGAAAATCTTGTGCTACGATCCAAAAGTAGAATATTATACTAAATGGTTGACATCCTAAAATCAAAATCTCCATATGAGTAAAACCTTAGCTCTGAGACCATTTGTTATAAACAACGAAAATATTATCCGATAACTCTGATACCAATTTGTTATAATAATAGGCGAAAAAAATAATATGACATAATATNAGATTATAGACACAATTTGAAGTAATTGATTACAAAGATATAAGAAAAGAATAATATGTAGAGAATATAGATTCTATTATAATATGAAGAAATAATACAAAGTTTATTATTTTCAACTTTGTCTAACTTAATCTAAAGTACCATGAAGAGCTAAATATATATAGAAGATGTTTAAATCCTTAAAAGTAGAGTTATAGAAGGAAAGGAATGCTCAAAATGCATCGAAACTCGAAAACAGGCCTGGGCTGGATGAATATGGCGTTCGTACGCTAGGCAAGTGCCACCTTGACCTTTGAGCGTCAGGGTAGCTCCAGGTAGGCATCACCTTCACTATTTTGGGCGCTCGAGCTCTAGTCGAGCACCACCAAGCATAATTGCGCCGATAAGTCCTCCCTGGTCCATATCTTGATCTATTCAAGTCTAACATAAATTTCAACTCCCAAATGGACTCCCGAGTAGAATTTCAACTAGAACTTGCCAAATAGACTTCGAATAGGTTTCCAAAAGCATTCCAAAAAATTGAATTTGTCTTAGTGTCAACCTTAATTAGAATTCTCAATCATCCTCAAAATAGAATTAGGTGACACTCTAATTCTAACACGGGATGGGAATCGTGATGATCGAACATTCATCTTTGCCTATATTGTTTATATTGGTGGTAGTGTTGTTTATGGTCTTAAAATAAACAAAAGTTAGTAACTCGTTCTTCAACAAAAGCTAAAAGTCGTGCTCTTGCCTTTTGCTTAGTTGATATATTCCATATGGATTATCAATCTCCTTAGTGAGCTCCGCATAAAGCTTTCCTCTACTCCAATAATCCTTTGTGACAATATTGCAGTGACGTATCTAGAATTAAATCCAGTATTTCACCCAAGAATGAAGCACATATCTATTGATTTCCACTTCATCCAGAATCATGTCACTGAAGGTACTTTTGAGGTCTCTTTCATCCCACTGTCGACCAAAAATTGTTGTTGGCTTCGCCACCTCCACCCTCCATCGGAAAAGGCTGTTCATTGGTGAGTACATATAAAGCCTTAAATGTATAAAAATCCCATATTCATTTAACTTGCTTGAGGTACATCAATGATCGAAGAATTACATAAACGAATGCTATGTTTCTCTTCACCTTATTTTCAACAATAAAAAAATATCATTTTTTCTTTTTTAAATAGAGAATCATGATGTGAATCCTGGTAAAGATCAAATTGCTTTTTGAAATATAGAATTATATTCCATTCTAATTTTATTTTATTTTTTTGGAAAAGTTTAACAACGTTGCTGTTCTTGTAATCCAAGTTTTATATTTTTTATTCACCATATAAAAGAAAGAAACCATTTTCTACCTACATAAGATATTTTAATAATATTTTTTTTTATAAATTCCTATCTTTCTACTTTTTATCAAATTGTCATTTTAAAATTGTTAATGTGCGAGACTAGAATTGTCATTTGTTATTTCATAGTAATCGCTATAAGAAAAGTATCGAGAAGCAACTGGCATTATGTTTGTACATTCATAGTTTTATCTAACAGTTCATGGTACTAATTAACTGCACTGGCTGCTATATTAGTGGGATAACATACAGAGTGAGCTTGATTCATTTGTTCAAGGTGTCAACTAAATAATAAGTACTATATATGTTCTACAATTGAATTCCCTGCAAAATAGTTCCCAGATGCAGCTTACTGCAAGTTCCTGGTGGTTGTTCAGAGGGCAATGACTAAGAAGTTATAAGATTATCTAGTCCGAGTAACTAGATAACTCAATTTTTTCTATCTCCGAATTTTTCATAGCACAAAAAATCTATTGGAAGATAGAAACAATCCACAATGGGTTGGTTACAATGCTGCAGGCCTGGCCCTGTGGCGAGGTAGATGAGGCATGTGCCTCAGGCCCAAAACTAGACTGGGCCTATTATTTGACCCTTTTTTGTTGCAATCAGGCCCAATACCGGAGGGGCTTATCTTTAACCCAATTATAATTTTTTTAATTAAAAAATGAAAAAATGGAAAATCAATTTTCAATATCTCCTTCAACCTAACTCCAACTGCGACACTGACGCTGTCTCTTCTCAATCGAGGACCAGTCGACCTCGACGCTACGACTTTTCCAATTTTTTCCCTTTCCCTTTCCCTTTCCTTCACTCTTTTACAAATCATAATTTTCACACATTTCGCAATTTTTTCAACCATAGCCGCATGAGTCACGACGCCACGAGGAGTCCCCACTTCCTAGTCCTCCGGCTAGTCCGTAGTCGTCACCCTTTGACGTTTGTCCAATTGCCCATGCCGGAGGTAACTGTCCAAATTTCCAACAGAGCATAGCTACATAGATTTAAATTGTTTAATTAAAATGTATCATGTATGCTAGATTTGGGTTAGAATTCTATTTTTCAATTTTCATGGAGGGACTCAGGGATTTAAATTTGGGAGGTTTGGACCAATTTTTGTTGTTGATTCCTCATTCCTACTCATAGAGTTATGAAAATTGATGGTTTGGACCAGTATTATCACTTTTTCCAAAAGCTTCATATTCTAATTATAGTGTATACTTATCCCATTGACTGCAAATTAATCTTATTAGATGTATATTGGGTATTTCATAGACATAATATGTTGCCTTAATATTTTCCCCTTGACTACTCATGACTTTGTTATTGATGAATTCGTTATTGATTCCTCATTCCTGTTTATTTCTTTTCCTATGTGATTTTGTCCGAATGAAATGTTAAATTTTTATTTCAGGCCTGTGAGATGTGATGGTGAAATTCTCAAGGGTGTGAATTGTGATTCCATAATTTTTGTCGAAATTCTACTTCTCAAGTAAGTGATGGCTTGCCCTATATTGAAAATGTTTGAAGCCTTGTCGGCTTATATGATTGGTTATTATATAGGATCAATTGCGCAGGTGCACGTAGTAACTATATTGAAAACTTTATTGTGAGATGATTGAGATATTTTGTAATTATCTTTTAGACTAATCGTTGGGCATTAAATATAGACTCATACACCATGCCTCCTAAATATGAGTCTAGAGCTCTAAAGAGAAAAAGAGAACAAAATGAAATTGCATTAACTCAAAGTTAAGTAGGGGATATTGATAAGTATTTTAAAAGCAATAATGTAAATGCGTTGAATGAGGACGAAGAAGTGATGAAACCTGCATGTGTTAATGAAGTAGATGATAAGAAAGAAAAAGTGATGAAACCTGCACGTGTTAATGAAGTATATGATAAGGAAGAAGAAGTGATAAAACCTGCATGTGTGAATGAAGTAGATGATTAGGAAAAATAAGTGATGAAACCTGCATGTATGAATGAAGTAGATGATAAGGAAGAAGAGGGTTGCTTATCTTTGAATTTGGATGATCCTGAAAATTGGAAAATCTTTGATCAAAGAACGAGAGATTATTTAGTTGAAATGGGTCCAAAAACAGCTAATGGCATTATGTTTCCCAAAGATTGTGCAAAAATATATTTCAATATAAGCGATTACTACCAAATGGGAAAATAATTGATAGAAGATGGCTAGTATATTCAGTAATTACAGATAACATCTTTTGCTTTTGCTGCAAGTTGTTTAAAACACCAAAAAATGTCACTAAAGTTGGCCAACTGGTAATGAGGGATTCAAAGATTGGCATAATTTGCATTGGTCTATTAAAAGTCATGAAGGAAATGGGAGCATTTATGTTGCGTGACTAGTTGGATTGAATTGAGAAATATGGTTTGAACAAAAACTGCAATTGATAAAAACGTTCAATTGGCGATAAATGCAGAAAGAGGACATTGGAGACGTGTGTTAACGAGGATAATCGGTATTGTAACAGACTCGCCAAAAATGCCTTGCTATTTCGAGGAGATGATGAGTGGCTACATGTTGAGAACAATGGCCTATTTTTACAAATGGTGGAAATGATTAGTGAGTTTGATCCAGTAATGCAAGAGCACATTCGATAGGCTAAAGCATACAAGATTCAATATACATATCTTGGAAAAACAATTCAGAATGAGCTGATATAGTTGTTGGCTAATGAGTTAAGAAGTTCAATTGTGAAGAAAGTTCAACATGCAAAATATTTTATAGTTATACTTGATTGTACTCCAGATACAAGTCACGAGGAGCAAATGTCTTTAGTAGTACGATATGTTGATGATTCAGCAAACTTACTTACAGTAGAAGAATATTGGCTTGAATTTCTGAAGGTAAATGACATAACTCAACTTGGACTTGCAACCGAGTTTCAAAAGGTTTCGATCAAACTTCATCTTGATATTGATGATATTAGAGGGCAAGGGTATGACAATGGATCTAACATGCGCGGGAAGCACAAGGGTGTGCAAAGAAGCGTCCTCGATGTTACTCCCCGAGCTTTCTATACTCCATGTGGCGCTCATAGTCTGAANCAGGGGATATTGATAAGTATTTTAAAAGTAATAATGTAAATGCGTTGAATGAGGACTAAGAAGTGATGAAACATGCATGTGTTAATGAAGTAGATGATAAGAAAGAAGAAGTGATGAAACCTGCATGTGTTAATGAAGTATATGATAAGGAAGAAGAAGTGATAAAACCTGCCTATGTGAATGAAGTAGATGATTAGGAAAAATAAGTGATGAAACCTGCATGTATGAATGAAGTAGATGATAAGGAAGAAGAGGATTGCTTATCTTTGAATTTGGATGATCCTGAAAATTGGAAAATTGTGATCAAAGAACGAGAGATTATTCAGTTGAAATGGGTCCAAAAACAGCTAATGGCACTATGTTTCCCAAAGATTGTGCAAATAGATATTTCAATTCTTCACAATATAAGTGATTACTACCAAATGGGAAAATAATTTATAGAAGATGGCTAGTATATTCAATAATTACAGATAGCATCTTTTGCTTTTGCTGCTAGTTGTTTAAAATACCAAAAAATGTCACTAAAGTTGGCCAATTGGTAATGAGGGATTCAAAGATTAGCATAATTTGCATTGGTCTATTAAAAGTCATGAAGGAAATGATGAGCATTTACGTTGCATGACTAGTTGGATTGAATTGAGAAATATGGTTCGAACAAAAACTACAATTGATAAAAATGTTCAATTAGCGATAGATGCAGAAAAAGGACATTGGAGATGTGTGTTAACGAGGATAATCGGTATTGTAACAGACTCACCAAAAATGCCTTACTATTTCGAGGAGATGATGAGTGGCTACATGTTGAGAACAATGGCCTATTTTTACAAATGGTGGAAATGATTAGTGAGTTTGATCCAGTAATGCAAGAGCACATTCAGTGGGCTAAAGCATACGAGATTCAATATACATATCTTGGAAAAACAATTCAGAATGAGATGATATAGTTGTTGGCTAATGAGTTAAGAAGTTCAATTGTGAAGAAAGTTCAACATGAAAAATATTTTATAGTTATACTTGATTGTACTCCAGATGCATGTCACGAGGAGCAAATGTCTTTAGTAGTACGATATGTTGATGATTCAGCAAACTTATTTACAGTAGAAGAATATTGGCTTGAATTTCTGAAGGTAAATGACATAACACGACTTGGACTTGCAACCGAGTTTCAAAAGGTTTCGATCAAACTTCATCTTGATATTGATGATATTAGAGGGCAAGGGTATGACACCAGATCTAACATGAGCGGGAAACACAAAGGTGTGCAAAGAAGAGGACTTTAAATAAATTCTCGAGCTTTCTATACTCCATGTAGCGCTCATAGTCTGAATCTAGCATTGTGTGATATGGTGAATTGTTGTTCTAAAGTTGTATCCTTCTTTGGAGTGATCTAATGCATCTACACATTTTCTCCTCTTCTACCAAGCGATGAAAAAATTTCAAAGATAATGTACAAGATTTGATTGTGAAGTCATTGTCACAAACACGTTGGGAAAGTCATGTTGAGAGTATGAAGCCTATAATGGAGAAAACTGTACAAATAAGAGATGATTTACTTCATTTGGCAGAAAGTATCGAAGAGCTTAAAGTAAAGAGTGAAATCGTGTCGTTAGCAACAAATGAACTTCATAATTTCGAGTTTTTTCTTGGCATGATAATCTGGTACAGATTGTTGCATGCATTCAGTATTGTGAAGGAATTTCTTCAAACCGAAAACATGGATATTGATCATGTTATCGATCTCTTGCAAGGACTTGTTTCATTTCTTGAAGATTATAGAGAAATTAAATTCGTTATTGCCATGGATGGAACGCCAAAAAAGGAAAGCGAAATGGGAACTGAAGCTGTATTCCGGAAAAAAAAAAAAAACCAATTTGATAAAAGTGGAAGTGATGAAGTAAAGCAATCAACTAAAGAATCTTTTAGAGTTGCATACTTTGTTTTTATAATTGATCAAACCCTATCTTCTCTAAGGACTTGATTTGAACAATTCAAACAATATGATGACATATTTGATTTTTTGTTTAATTTGAAAAGGTTAATGGGTGTAACTCATTCAATTTTGTTAAACTCTTATATGAATCTTGAGAAACAACTGGAACATAATGGGTGTTCGAACATTAGTGGAGATGATTTATGTTCAGAGTATATACCAAATGAAGCAACGAGAGAACTTGAAGTGCTACAATATTTTAAGACATTGAATGTTTGTTTCCAAAATGCTTATATTACTTATAAAATCTTGTTAACTATACCGATTATAGTTGTATCTGCAGAAAAAAGTTTCTCCAAATTGAAGTTGATCAAAACTTACCTCCAATCAACTATGTCACAAGAAAGATTGAATGGATTGGCTATTTAATCAATAGATAAAGAAATTGTTGAACAATTAAATTATTCAAATTTTATTAATATTTTTCCCTCTATAAGAGGAAGGCGAATAGTATTTAATTGATTGTTTGAACTCTTGTTGGTTTTTTTACTTTATAATATAAATCTTTTGTTCTTTAAAAATTGTTCGTTGTTTTACTTTCAAATTTTAAGTTAGCAATAAGTTGCATAATACATTGTTGGATTTTGTGTTTATGTTGATTATGGGAGCATAATTTTGAAGTTTGCTCAGGCCCCAAAAATTACAGGACTGGCCCTGTAGTGTTGTCGATGATTATATAAGCCTAGACATGCAATGTGGATTCATACTTGATACTAGTAAAAAAATGGAAAAAAGAGAAAAGAAAGGAACTGGCTTCATTAATAAGCACCTCGTGTTTTGTACATAAAGTCAGGAATTCAAACAAAAGCATAAGTGATATTGGAGGATTAATGTTAGAACATTTAAACCAAATGGAAAATTCTAATTTTCTACTATAAATATAAAATTTGTCAACATATCAATGTAACAAAACATGACCATTAGTGCACAACTAGAACACACAGTCTTAATACAAAAAAACTACGGACTTGGAACCTGAATGTTCATCTATCTTAATGTAGTTCTTGACATGGCATCTATTGCTAAATCCTGAAACACAATCTAATTTCTTTTAACCCCCACCCTACGATAATGTGCTTTAGAAATGAACACAATATTCACATTGTATTTTACCATTAATGTAGGTTGACAATAGAAATTAGATCAACAAATTATCTCGCATATCCAGAATTTTAACTCACCTAGCCAAGATTTTTACCCCTAAACTCACTAGTTTTGATGCTCAAACTTGGAGTAAGAGGGAAAATGTCTATTTGGGAAGGGAGATATTTAAATTGCATGCTTTTCTTTTCAAAAGTGGAGGTATTTATAGATTTTTCTCCAACCTTTGGTCTAATTGATAGGAAAAAGTATAGATGACGGCATCTTATTGGCAATCTCGTAATTATTCTATTAAGAGTATAACATTTTATTCATTGACTCACGTGTAGTTTATTAACAACTTGTAGCCAGCTTGGATGGGGAAGAGAGGTTCGCCTATTTTGGACGAACCTTCTAAGCCCTTATCCTCTCGCGCATTGCTTTGCGCTTCGCTATTAGTTGGCAAGCTTCGTGAATTATATTTCAAGGTTCAACATGAGGTTTTAACAGATATTCCTCAAAATTTGATTTTATTATTAATACTAAATCTTGGACTTGTTGTATTTCTATTAACATATGAGCTAGTCACTATTTATGCCCATTTGTGGGTGACGTGGGCTATATTGAGTGGGCATGCTATGATTGTAATAGTTATTTGCATACGTTACATGGGCCATTTGTGCATTTAAAAGTTAGTGGCTTACACTCATTTAATGCGCGTGTCAGTTATGTACAATCGTGTCCATTCCTTTTGAATTTTCAATTGTACGCCTCTTAACATCTAATGGTTGTGATTGCCTAGATAATTAGGACGCCTACAATTTATTTAACTATGTTATATGATGGCTTACGTTCCTTTTTAGAACCTATAAATACATTATTCCTCTTTGTATGTTTCTTCCTTCTTCTTGGGGACTTTTTGTCTTGTTTGCACTATACATCTTCTCTTTGGCGATTCTTCTTTTCTTTAGAAGTTTCTCGTGTTCTACCTTTGTAATTCTCTTTGTCACCATGTTTTCTTATATCGATTTCCAAAATATGTCATCAAACTCTGAATTCAAAAGCTCTAGACTTGGGGATTTCTCCTTTAGTGCACCTTCCTTTTCTGAAAGGATATCAAAGCATTAAGGCACAGTCTCATTCTCTAACGAACTCATCCACTTATTAGGCTAACCTGAAAATTGTTATCCCAGGAGGTAGTTCCCAACCTGAGATTGATAAGGTTTGCAATCCTTCACATGATTCGATCGATTTGAATGCTAGCGATATGAAGGCTTTTTAAGTCTCAGAGATATTTTTTGATATTACTTATTAAGAAGGACTTGGGTGAAATAAGGGATAGGAAAAAGCAACTTTTTCAAAAGAAAATATCTAGAAGTAGTTCCAGAAAGGTATAGGCGGGAGGTGATTGGATGTAAGTTATGATTATATTTTAAACTGTCCAATGATAGAATATTACAAGATATTATGTAAACCTTTATGTCGATATGATGTACATATAGCATGGTCCTTATTGACCGCTTTGGTATCCATGCTGACATTGAGTTGATTTGTCTTGTGCAACTCCAAACTACAGATTGCCCTCTCCATGATTGTATAGCTATCTGTAATTATTCAATGGATATGGGGCTCAAAATCTTCTTCTACCCTTTCTTTTCTTACTATTCTCTCATATTTTTATATCGCTCCTACCCAACTTACTCCAAACTGATGGACTCATATGATTGGGTCTTTTTTCTATGGAACATTGTGGGTTTGGGGAGGGGGGGGGAGAGAGAGAGAACTTTCTCTAGACATTTCTCAATCTATTTATCATCCCATAAAGGTGGAAAATAAAATGTAGCTTTAGAAGGGTATTATTATCTTTCTCCTTGTTCTCCCAAATCATGCCTGAAGCTTGTAGCTACTCCTAATAAAATACATAATTGGAAGGAGGGCTTTTCCATTGCTTGTGATACTTGGACGCTGTAGCCTAATGACATTACAACAAAAATAGTCATTTGCAACACTAAAAAGGCAACATTTGTTAATAAATGTTGCTAAAATGGTCTTTTGGCAACATTTTAGTAAGTGAATGTTGCCATTGGTATTAATAAATGAGTTTTGGCAACGTTTTTTAAAAAAATGTTGCAATAGACCCCTTTGTTAGTATAAATGAGTTTTGGCAATGTTCTATAGAAAAATGTTGCGATATACCCCATTTTGGTAACGTTTATTGAGTGTTGTGGAAAGTTTTATTTTTCACATCGTTTATTAAACGTTGCGAAAGCTTTCACTTTTGGCAACGTTTTTCGAATGTTGCGAAAAAATCGCTTTTGGTAACGTTCAAAAAATATTGCGAAAAATTAAAGTTTTCGCAACAATTACAAAACGTTGCGAAAAGTTCACTTTTGGCAACGTTTTTCGAACATTGTGAAAAAATCACTTTTAGCAACATTCAAAAAACATTGCGAAAAACTTTATATTTTTTCCCAAATTAAATATATACGTGCAAGAAATCAAAAATAACCCAAACCCTAAACATTTCACGCCTCCCTCCATTCACTCCCTTGAACTGCCCAAAATGCATCCAATTTCCGGCAATCCACGGCCACCAAAACCACCATACATTGATAACGGTGGACAGCCCTTCATCTCCTCTTCAATTACCTCTTCAAGGAACCCAAAATTGATTGAAATCAGTTGTTTGTTGGAATTTTCGACTGTGATTCGAAGCTCGGTAAAGGTAAATTTCATCTATTTCTGTAACTAAGTTTGAGGATTGAACGTTCTTCTTCATCTGTTCGATATTTATTATCTTCTTTCATTATTGGGCATCTGTTCGAAATGACTTGTGCAAAGCATGATAAATATGCAACAGGGTCTCAATTTATCACGCACACGATGGGGAGGGTTTTGGAGAAGTTGCAATTGGAAACTGATGATTTTGAGGTAAAATTCAAGTCTTTTCTGTACAAAATGATCTGGGATTTTGGTTTAGCTCGTCTGATTTCACCTCGTCGATGCCGGAGCTCCGACGAGGAAAAGATTGTTAAGGAAAATTGTGAGGAAAACATTTTGGAGCACAATAAGGCTTGGTTGCTCGCAGAATCTGGTGGATGCGGTTCAGAGGAACCACACTCAGTGCACTCCTCTTTCAAATTTAGTTTCTTCTCTAAGGTGGAACTTGAGTCAATGAATGTAAACAACAGTTGTTCTTCTACCACTATTTTAATGGTGAATTTGGATAATGGATTGCTCTCTGATTCCAAGTCTAGAGAGTTGAGATGGAGAAGAATTGAGTCACTGGAGAAGAGTATATCTCCAGTGGCACACTCTTTGATTAGATTCAACTATTCAGAAATCCTATCTGCCACTAGATGTTTCTCAAAAGGTACTGAATCAAGTTTTCTTCAAATTTCTCAATCTTCTGTCGAATGATCTTCGTTTTCTTTTCTTTTTCTTTTTTTTTTCATTTTTAGAAATACTATTCTTTTTTGTGAAAAAGACTAGGTAGAGTCTTGGGGAGAGGGGCTTTGAGTTGTGTATTTAAAGGAAGAGTGGGATTTCTGAGAACTGCAGTGGCAATTAAGCGATTGGATAAGGAAGATAAGGAGTGTTCGAAGGCATTTTTGTAGGGAATTGATGATTACTAGTAGTTTACATAACCAGTACATTGTTCCTATTGTGGGATTTTGTATTGATGCCGAGGAGGGCTTGTTTTTAGTCTACAAGTATGTTTCATGTGAGAGCGATATTTACATGGCATCATTTCGTATTTCCTGATCTTTCTTCATTTAAGAGTGTAGTTTTATTTGTTATGAAAATGAAAATATTGAGTGCTTTGCAGTGTATTGACCGTGTTCAGAGAAGAAGATGGGAGTGAAAGGTCGTCTAGCACTTCCATGGTCAGCTAGGTATAAGTTTTAACTCAGTGTTTTTTCCCTATCCAATAGCACCCTCAATTTTCGACTATACCATTTTCCGTCCATTTTGTTTGCTTAGCCACTCAAACTTTACTAATCACCACTCACATGTTCTATATTTTCCACAAAATATCAATAGCTCTGCTGATATATATGGAGTGTTGGATGCACTCTTATTGAGATGGCCATCGGAAAACCTCCTTGGAGCCACAGTATTAGGAGGTATACAATTATTTTCTAGAACCATTATGAAACCATTAATTGTAAGGGTGACAATAACTTCTTAATTCTTGCCAATTACTTTAAGTTCTAACAGATGGTATAATTTTCAGGAATTTGCTGCACTCTTTCATTTGGGGACTACCAATTCTCACCCACCAATACCTGAGCATCTCTCCATTAAGGACTTGTTAAAAATGTTTATAGAAGTATATTTTTTTGTAGATGTATACTTGCTTGTTCTTATGCTTACTTTGCTAGTCAGGGGTA
>CAIGRF010118766.1:25895-39519 GCA_903798235.1 Fraxinus ornus | reverse complement strand
TTTTTTTTTTTTTTTTTTTTGTGCAGATTATACGTCTTTTCATTTACATTAAGGAACACCATGGGACTCTGATGGCTTTTCAGTTTTTAAGCAATGTAGGTGTCTGATCTCTGCATTCTTGCTGGTTCAAGTGTGAAACCTGTGGGCTAGCCAACCGAGAAACTGTCTCAAAATCAACTATAAATTAACATAATGTATCTTTACTAATGTAGGTAAAAAATTTGAGACTCAAAATTAACTATAAATTAACAAATGTATCTTCACTAATGTAGGTAAACAAATTGAGACTCGATTCATCTGCAGAAGATATTCCCGAAAGATATCATGTGGAAGGGGCTTTTGTGGAAACGATACTGTAAGTCTATGTTAAAATTTTACCCCTACTAGCCATATAAATTTCTCATCGATTTTTTTCTCCTCATCTGTGTGAGATCCACACATTTGATGAGTTTTTTTTTTTTTTTCAATCTAAGATATATGTAATTGTTACTTGAGCTCTCTTTGTAATTTTGTCAGTATTACGAAAGTTCATTTATAGTTTCTCTCTTTAGTCCAAATTCAAAATCTCCACCTCAAGATACTTTGTTGAAGCTGGAGAAGGAGCAAACTCTGAATGAACTGTCTCGGGAAAGCTCCATGTTCGTTTTTAAGCTGGGCTTGTCCAAGCTTCAGTGTTGTCTCTTGATGAATGGGCTTGTCCATGAATCTAATGAGGTATTTCACAAATTATTGCTGCATTACACATTTACACTTTACTATATCCATTATTTTATAAATCATTTAAGATTTTGTTCAAATTATGCTTAATTCTATTAGGCTCCGTTTGATAGCTTTAATTTTCCGTGGAAAAGGAAAAAGAAGGAAAATATTTTCCTTTTCCACCCTTAAAAAGGTGTTTGATAGGTAAAATCTGCCATGAAAAAAATTTCCCACCCACCCCCACTCGCCATTTTTCCTTGATTGTAGGGGTGGGAAAATGAATTCCAGATTCGGTCTTCCATTTTTTTTTATTTTTTATTTTGGCGAAGGTAACAAATTTCATAATCAATTGTAAAAAAAAAAAAAATATATTTTAATGGATAATTTTCATATAAAATAAAGCCAAACGAACACTAAATTTTGATGAAAAAATAGTTTTCGAGCGAATTTTTTTTTTTTGGCAGTGGTAACAAATTTCATAAACAATTGTGAAAAAAAAAAAAAATTTACCTTTAATGAACGATTTTCATACAAAATAAAGCCAAACGTGAACAAAAACATCCAAAATTTTAAAATTTTTCGGGTAGAAAATTATACCAATCAAACACACTTAACTAACAATTCCCTAAAAAGCAAGTTCTAGGCAATTATTTTTCCTGGAATTTATTTTATTTTCACCCATTTTCCACCATTGCAATCATACGGACCCTTAGTTTTTGGTTCACTTCTTTCCCTAATATGCTCCAGATATAGTTATTTTAACAGTCATTATGTCACCACAATTTCTTAATTAAAACTTGATACTGACAAGGTATATTTACAATGTTATCATTACCCCTTCTGCCTGGACGTTAGACTGCTTGAGAAGTTTTGGAAGATAATATGTTTATATTGTCAAACAGAAGACTAGATTACTTGTGACATTTTAAATTTTGTGTGTCATCCATTCTACTGTGTGATTGTTACTATGTCAATTGGATCGTATATACACAAGACCACAGTGGTATCGCTCTTTTAAAAATCTCAGTCTGAATAGATGGAGGTTATGTGAAATGAAATGAATTTGGATCTGTTATTACCAGGAGGCCCTTATGAATGCGATGAATGATGAACTTCCCAGAATACAGGAGCAAGTTTACTTTGGGCACATAAATTCTCACACTGATATTCTGGACAAATTTCTATCGGAAAGTGGCATCCAACGTTATAATCCAATGGTACAATTATGTCAAAATTTCCTCTGATGCATTTATCAGTTTTTTCTTACCATATATCAATTTGAGTTCTTTCAGGATGTCTCCCTCTTACTAAATCTTCTATTTCGTTGTAATCATGTAGATTATAGCAGATGGGAAGGTTAAACCCAAATTTGTTTCTTTATCTGCATCAATTCTTGAAAAAGAATCTGTAATATATGACGTCAGCTATTTGCATTCACCTGAAAGTAAGCTCTTTTTTATCTAATAGATCAATGTTGAACTTTCCATTTGGTTGAATGGTTAAATTTTAGTGTATGGTTTCTTTACTTTGGTTCCAGCCATGGATGATTTGAAGCCCGTGACTCATCTTCTTGCAATTGGGATCAAATCAAAGAAGGGGATGAAGTTGCTTCGTGAAGGAATACACTATCTGGTAATTTTAGATGCCATGAGTTGTGAATTTCCTAATTGGTTTTCTGATTAGTTCTTTATAACACATTAAAGGAATAAATATTTTATAGTGATGGATGTACAACATTATGTCTTGTTTTCTAAATGCTTTGCTTGTTCTTAACACTATCTTTTATGGTTTAAGAAATTTAATTTTCGAATTTCCATAATGTAAAAGCCATTAGTTGCTCCCTCTTTGTGCGGCGTACTTTTGACATTGAGAAAAGATAGCTATCCCCACTTCTGGTTAAAGTTTGTTCACATAATGGTAAAGAAGTAAAAGTTTGAAAGTAATACATGGTATATAGCTAAATTAAAATTTTGGGCCACATAACTCCATATTGGATGAGACTTAAGTCTGGCAAAGGATTCGATCCAAACATAAGTCTGTTCATGCGATCATTTATTTACTAGTGTTTTTGTTTGGCTTGTGTTTGTAACAAGCTTGAGAAAATTGAGTTTAAGTTTGCATGTTATTTGCAAACATAGGTGCTGCTAACGATCCAATCATTGATATGAAAATTTTTAAGATTCAAAGAGTATTTAGTTAAGGCTAAGTATATTATCACCACACTTTATTATAAATGCAACATGTTTTAATTGCATAAAAGGTCCCTAACCTTTTTCATTGTCACACTCATTTCTCTAATTATTTTTCATCGCATTCCCATCTTCAACCTTCTATTAATTAGCAAATCTTCGCCTTCATGATGGTTTCCGTCTGAAAATTCCATTAATATAGATTAAAAAGATTTATTTACTCTTGTATTTTTAAATAAACAAAAAAATAAAAAAATTGCAACTAAATATTTGTCCCTCATTTTAAGTATACCAACAGAATTTTTGGACAATAACCATAATTAGAAATAAGATGTGCTAATTAACGCAAGGTTAAGGGTGAGAACACCACGAAAAAAAGCTGAGGACAAGATGTATTCCATGTTTATGAGTTGATAGAAAGCAACATGGTATGTTAGGATATTCTTGTGTGACACTGTTTGAGAAAAGCTGCGAAATTATCCGTTTTTTTTTTATCTACGTGCTGAAACTAAAGAAATGTTTTCATGATTTTTTTTGAGCTGAAGACAAGCTGTACAACCGGGTGGATTCATTGCCACCTTAGCTGAAAGTTTTCTTTTCCTTTTATGCATATTGTGTTTCCATTTTTATGTGCTACTTTGCAGATTCATGGTTCTAAAAATGCTCGTATCGGCGTGTTATTTAATGCTGATGAGGAAACAAATCTGCCAAGTCTCTATTTTGTGAAAGTCTTTGAAATCACTGCATCGTCATACAGGTTTGTTAGTTTCTTTTTCAGCACTTATTTTTCTCCAAGCTTCTGCTTTGTGTTAATGTAGAGCCTCTCAATCATTTAATCATATTTTTTCTCCCTTTCCAATGTAATCGTATTTGCAGTCATAAGAAAGAAGTATTACAGTTTCTGGACCAATTCTGCTCATTCTATGAGCAAGAGTACATGCTGGCTTCTGGGGTTACTGCAAGCACCCAAGCACTTGTTGATAAGGTCTTCGAGTTGGCTGATGCAAATGGTTTGCCATCAAAGGGCTACGAATCTGCTCTCTCTGGGTTTTCTGCCAACAAATTGAGAATACAATTGAATAAGGTGTGTTACATAATGCTATTGAATTTTCATTCGTGATCATATAAGCAATGGGGAAACTTGCATCTGCAGTCCTCAAACATTACATCCTAGAGCTTTTGTGGCCCCATTCTTTTTTCGGCGTTCAGTTTGCTTATTGCAAACTATCAGTTCTGGTGCAAGTTGATCCAAATGGATGGAAACTATCCAAAACTCTGTTAAATGGCCACTTGATACCTTGTAGATATGATTTACTTTGTGTGCTTATATCTTTGATGTGCATGTTAACTTTTTGCAGCTGATGATTCTATAAAAGATAGAAAAAATATTCACAAGTTTTTAGTTAATTTCTGTTATGGAAACTGGCTATGAGGTTATCACTTTACTAAACTCTCACCCCATAGAATGACAGAACAGAATACCTTTATGTATAGGACAAATCCAGCCTGTCCACATAAATTATTCCATGACCCCTGCTCTTCTATTATTCGGCTTTAATTCAGTGCTTCATGGACCAAATAATTAACGTGCATCCTTCCCTCAACTCATAAGTCAAATGAATAAAATTGGGCAAATCACATAGATCAGAGGCAACGCCCATCTAATAGGTATGTAATTACTAAACATAGCTTTGGCTATTTACTAAACTAGACACCAACAAATCAGTGAAATTATCTGTCCAAGAATATTTCCTATTTGTAAACCCTAGCTGACTAACAAGGCCCAGTTGCACAACTTTGATATTTTCTCCCCACACATTAAACTACTTACGAAATAACCATATGTATACAAGCATATCAAAATACAAGGATTTTGGTTCAACCATAATGTCATATCTAACATGTATTCCATTAAGTCAAATGAGTCCACACACTGGTATCTAACTTTTGGACACTCTTTGGCCAAGCCTGCAGATCGTGAAAGTAAAGAATTACACCAAGCCTGCAATGCTTAGACATGCATCATGTCTGATACCCTCACCTGATCCCATTTAACATAGACCGAAATTTATAAAAGATGGTTAGAATGCTGAACCATGAAGTGTCTAATCATTAGTTCAATAATTTTTCAGGTGACCCAGTTTTTATACGGGCAACTTGGACTTGAATATGGTGTGAATGCAGTTATTACCAATGGGAGAGTAAGTTTTGTGTTGACCCTTGTTGATTGGGATTTTGTATTTAATATTCAATAAAACTATCAGTGGATTGACTCGATGTCCATATTGTCTTTCTCCTATTTTATAATGTGTATAATATTCTGATTGGCAATTTCATTTTGAATTTGGTTTATACTTTCTTACAGTTTCTTGTATGGATTTCATTTTGTGATTTATAGTTGATCCAACTCCTTGATGGTAATACATTGTTGAGCCATGATTTACATCTTCTGGAATCCCTGGAGTTGAAGCAACGAATAAAGCATATTGTTGAAATTATTGAAGACGTGAAGTGGGAGGACATAGACCCAGACTTGTTGACAAGGTTTGTGGATGCTGGTGGAGTTTTTCCTTGCTTTCTCTTCACAATTGTATCAAAACACTCTCTTATGTGCATAATGGAATTTGTTCTTTCACATGACCAAAGTCGCTTTATTCCTGTAATTTTGAAGCTGATCTGTTTTATTTTTTATTTTTATATAGATTGTATTCTAAAATATTATCTTATCATTCATTCACTCCTTTTCCTAAGTAGTCCTTTATTGTTCCCTGCTCTCCGCCTTGTGGATGAGTGTGTCACTGAGAAACAAAGAAGAAACTATCATAATGTTTGTAGAATAGACACGATAAATGAGAAACTTCAAAAGTAAATATCAAATGGAATAGTAAAAATTGCCTATTCTGTTATTAACATTTTCTAAATGGACAAGAAATGAGTATGAAGAAAAGAGTTGGCCAGGCCAGGGACTCCTGTAGAAAGATGCTGTAGAAGTTCCAATAGCCAATGACATGCTAGTTGAGGCTGCTTTATTTTATTACTGTCAATTGTTATTCCTATAGTGAAGTTGCTTCTTTGATTTATAAGCATTGTACTTGTGTGTACCATTATCAATCACTCTCTTCCATCTGATCTTGTCATGTCCTTCCACTTTTGTTGTTTAGTCTACTCACGTCATTATGTAAAAGAAAATAAGTTGGATTTATAGAAGAAATTGATGGATAGTTTGTCTATTTGGCTATAATTATCATCATATCCACATTTTTCTTCATTAATTGGTTCGATTTTGTGATATTTAGAGTGTAATTCATAGTTGAATGTCACAATGATTGGATTTGTTCTTTTTTTCTGCAGCTTGTTTTTCTATGACAGATTGGTTGATAATGACAGATTGCTTGATGTTATCAACACTAGTGTGATATATATGTTTTTTTTTCGTTTGTGCAGCAAATTCATCAGTGACATTGTGATGGCCATCTCATCTTCAGTGAGTCTACGAGATCGAAGCTCTGAAAGTGCCCGGTTTGAAATTTTGAGCTCAGAATATAGGTACGGATATTCTTGCTATTTAAAAATGGTTTCACTATTTTGTTGGGATAAATGGATGATAGGGCATTGTTAGTGAATCACAGAAAAATTGTATCTTACATAATGGCTACGAGTTAAATGCAGGGTTTACGTGAATTTCTGAACAAGATTATAGCTTGATATGAACATTCAATCGTTAAAAATTGAACACATTTAGCCCCTGTTCAGTTAAGCTAAAAATCATATTTTTAGTAGATTTTGATAAAATTTGATAAAATGTGTGGTTGAAAAGTTATTAAAAGTTGTGAGTCGCATAAAATGTGTGGATGAAAATAATTTGAGGAAAAATGAGTTTTGGAAAATGGGGCCAAACAGGGGCTTATGCTTCCTAAATCGAGTTTGTTTGATAACAACTAAGTGGTATCCCTTAAAATGACTATTCGCAGTCAATTGTAGTTCACAACTTTTCAGTTAACCATGAATGGCTGAATAATTAGGAACGTTGAACATATTGTACACATACGAGCTTCTATATATATGTATTCAAACCAGTTAATTATATGGTATATTGTTTATGTGTTAATAAATATGAATAAGAAATATATAAAGGATAATTTCTGTTATATTTTATTACATTACTCGAATTGTCATGTTTGTATGAATACATGTTGATAAAAAAATATAAAATAGAGGATATGTAAAAAATGTTTATAAATAAGTAAGTTATACATTTTGTCTTCTCTCTCTTTCTACACATGGACGCGAGCACACAACCACAAATACGGCTACTCTTTACTTTTGTGATGACAGTATTGCTATTTTCATTGAAATAGACAAGTTGTTTTACCCCATATCCCCTGTTATTCTCTCTTAGAAATTCAATGTTGTTTGTCTTCTACTTTTTTATGCCTTCATGTCAACGTGCACACTTCATACAGGCAACAGTTCATTAAGTTCTGCCATTGCATTTGCGTGATCCACTTCCTACATTCTAGCTTCACTTGTTCTTTAACAGTAACTCTCACCCATCTAATTTGAGAAGACAGATTTAAGGCATTACGTTGAGTGATGGCAAATGTTTTATGATAAAAATTCATACACCAATGAATTAATTGTTTATTTTTGCAAAGACTATCACCATGTAGAGATTTTCATAGCATTTATATTCTCGTTCTAGAACTTCTACCTCTTACTCTAGTTAATGTTTCTTTTAAGTTGCTTATTTCTTAAATAAGTTTTATTTTTTCCCCCAGAAATACAAAATAAACATTCTAAATATTTATCTTCTTGTTCTCAGATAATTAAACTATAGAAAACTGTGTAAATATTGATTCTGTTCTCAAAGCCATTCAGAAGTCTACAATGAAGTGCAATTGTATTAAACAATTGTCTTAACTCTTATGTTGAAATACTTTTTGGTGTAATGATATCTGATTACCTGTAGAAGACAACGATTTTACCTGAAAGTGAATCTTATATAAGCGGTTAAATTTCTAATTTCTCTGCTGCATTTCTGTGTTTCTCCTTGTGCTTAACCTTCTTTATTTTCTTCTGCAAGTGGGGTCAATTAGTGTTTATCTTTTTAACGATTGCAGTTTATTGTTAGTGACTTCATTCCTTCTTTTAGAGGTTTTCAACATGGTGACAATTTCTTCTACTTATATGCTATATACAGTGCTGTTGTTCTGCAAAATGATCATTCGAGCATTCATATTGATGCTGTTATTGATCCCTTGAGTGCTTCTGGTCAAAAGTTATCTTCTCTTCTTCGGATTCTGTCAAAGTACATTCAGCCAAGCATGAGACTTGTACTCAATCCAATGGTAAGTATTTTCTTTGCTGGGAGTGCATAGTTATGTGTTTTGCTATTTCATATACCCTGTACATTTTGCACGCCCTCAATCATTTTCAGGCTATTTACCGCACTTTTTATTTAAATAAGCTCGTATAAAGATGTGGCGAGGTAACCATCTTAATGCTATAACCTATGACTTGTATTTGATATTTAATGTTGGTATTCCTGGCAGAGTTCTCTGGTTGATCTTCCACTGAAGAATTACTACAGATATGTAGTCCCATCAATGGTATCGGCAGTTCTTTGGAGCTTAAAACCCTTTCTAGAATCCGTGGCTTCTTGTACTTATTCTTTTCATTTTTCAGGACGACTTCAGCAGTACAGATCATACAGTGCATGGTCCCAAAGCATTTTTTGCTAATATGCCACTATCTAAGACACTTACCATGAATCTTGATGTTCCTGAGCCATGGCTTGTTGAGCCTGTTGTTGCTGTGTAAGTTTCTTGTGGAATTTCATGTTTATTCAATACAGCCTTGTGTAAGAATTTTATATTGATCACATGCACGATTCCTCGTACGAGAGTCCATTCCTTTCTTATTTTGGAGCTAAATGTGCAGCCATGACCTGGACAACATATTGCTTGAAAACCTAGCTGACACCAGGACATTGCAAGCAGTGTTTGAACTGGAAGCTCTTGTTCTTACAGGTATTATTATGGTTGATATTAATCGTCAGCTGTCTATTAACTGATCATTAAAAAAAAAAACTAATCAGAGAGCAATATAACCAGGTCATTGCTCAGAGAAAGATCATGAACCTCCGCGGGGCCTGCAATTGATCCTTGGAACAAAAAGTTCTCCGCACATGGTTGACACGCTTGTCATGGCTAATCTAGGTTACTGGCAAATGAAGGTTTTTCCTGGAGTTTGGTACTTGCAGCTTGCTCCTGGTAGAAGTTCCGAGCTCTATGTTATGAAAGAAAATGCTGATGGAAATCAGGAAACAACTTTTTCGAAGCGTATTACCATTAATGATTTGCGGGGTAAATTAGTTCACATGGAAGTGGTGAAAAAGAAGGGCAAGGAACACGAGAAACTCTTGGTTCCTTCTGACGATGATAATCATTCTACTAACAAGGTACAGAAGCTCAATTTTTAATTTTGTAATATTTTTTTCTCGGTAAATAAAGTCCATATGAAAGAGATTATCTCGTTGACTTTACATTATTTGCACGAGTATTTTATCTAATAAATGTCCAGGGGATTCAAAATGGCTGGAATTCCAATTTTCTGAAGTGGGCTTCTGGATTTATTGGAGGGAAGGACCAGTCGAAGAAGGGTGAAAGCACTTCCATGGTGATCACTCTTTTGCCGTCAATACTTCATGATGCATGCACAGACGCACTCGAGAGATGGACTCACATTTACTTGGCGCACTCACATTTCGTTATTTAGTAGAAATTCAAAGAAAGTTATGCTTGAAATTAACCATCTTCCTGTCATGTTCTCTAGGAGACTGGGAGTGTTGGTCGTCATGGGAAAACTATTAACATATTTTCTGTTGCATCTGGACACTTGTGAGTTTCTTATCTGAGCTAATCCTCTCCTAGTTTCCTCCTCCATCAAATCACCATTTGTTCTAAACTTCACGAAACGTTTTCCAAGAATTAATATCTTTAAGTTTTTTCATTCTGTGGCATGGACCTATAATAATGTCAGACATGACTGAATTAATGGGTCTTGAATCTTTGAGAAATTAAAATTACTTATTTTGATTTGCCAAGGGTTTTAACTGATCATTTTCCTCCCTTGAGTCCTTTATTTCCTAAGTTCAGTAAAGAACTAACTAGATAAAAATGCTGATTCAGAAGCTCTGAATCATTCTTTTTGTGTTGTCGTGAATAAAGTCACAATCGTCCACATTTTCCATTTCTCGTTTTTCTTTTCCAGAGTGTAAATTATACTTTGAACTTTGAAACTTTGACTTCTTCTGTTTCTGTTACTTTTGAGCACTTCTAATTTCTTTTTTAACCACTTCATGAATTGTGTTCGGCAGGTATGAGCGTTTTCTAAAAATTATGATTTTAAGTGTTCTGAAGAACACGCACCGGCCTGTCAAGTTTTGGTTTATAAAGAACTATCTCTCTCCTCAGTTCAAGGTCTGTTCCATTTTATAAGCATATTTTGCGTTTTTTAGGTCATCTGTTTTTATTGTCAGTGTTGCTTTCTCCAGGATGTAATCCCGCATATGGCTCGCGAATATGGTTTTGAGTTCGGATTAATTACCTATAAGTGGCCTACTTGGTTACATAAACAAAAAGAGAAGCAGCGAATCATTTGGGCTTATAAAATCCTGTTTCTTGATGTCATTTTTCCTCTTGCCTTGGAAAAGGTATTTTACTTTGTTCAAGAATAGAAACATTATGCTGCTTGATCCACATTTTGTCTTAAATGTTGTATACTATGGATGTCTAATGTTATAATTTCAACACCTGCAGGTTATATTTGTTGATGCAGACCAGATTGTGAGAGCAGACATGGGAGAACTCTATGACATGGATTTAAGAGGCCAGCCCCTTGCTTATACTCCATTCTGCGACAACAACAAAGAAATGGATGGCTACAGATTTTGGAAACAAGTAGATACACCTTAAGTTGACTAATTTAACCATTATCTCCATTTTATGTAAATTTGACGAAAATTTCAACGTTCTGGAACAGGGTTTCTGGAATGACCATTTACGAGGAAGACCATATCATATTAGGTAACTGCAGCTTTTTATTGAGCATACTTTGCTAATGTTGGTATTTCTCATTGAAGAAAATAGTCAGCCTGATAACAAAGTGTGCTTCTTTAGTGCTTTATATGTTGTTGATCTGGTCAAATTCCGGGAAACAGCAGCAGGGGATCAATTAAGAGTTTTCTATGAAACCTTGAGCAAAGATCCAAACAGTCTTTCAAATCTTGATCAGGTAAGTGAGTTATTTAATTCTTAGCTTATTTTGCGGACAACTGAAATTTATTTCTGCCTCTTGTTCCTCGCTATGTATAGGCTTCTTAGTTATAAAGTGTTCAAGAACAAGAAGTTTACAGTTTTTAGATGTCTACTAGATAATACCATTCTGTAATTCCGGTTAGGGGCACTTTTTTTGCCAGATATGCTTTTTTTGTGTATAAATCAGAGGCCTTAATCCTAATAACGTTGGAATTTATTACACAAAGCATTTTTCTCCATTGCACTTGATCAACCTCTGCCAAAATATCCTGTAAATGAAATGTTTCACAATCACGTTAGCTCTGCCTCTTCTGCTCTCTCTGGTTTCTTCCTTAATGTAATGCATGGATGTCTCAGGATCTTCCAAACTATGCTCAACACATGGTACCCATCTTCTCGCTTCCCCAAGAATGGTTGTGGTGTGAGTCTTGGTGTGGTAACTCAACAAAATCCAAGGCAAAGACTATAGATCTCTGCAACAATCCCATGACAAAGGAACCCAAGCTTCAGGTGATAATTAATTTCATGAAATTCTATCCATTTTTTTTTACCGTCATCATGGCTGATCTTTCGTTCACATTTCTATATTTAGGGAGCTAAAAGAATAGTCGCAGAATGGCCAGATCTTGATTTAGAAGCTAGACAATTCACTGCTAAAATTTTAGGTGAAAATGTTGAACCCCAAGAACATGCAGCACCTCCCCCTCTCCAAACTCAGGACATTTCATCAGAAGACGAGGAATCAAAAGCAGAATTATAAGTGTAGTACCTATGAAGCGCGGTTGGAGTTTTGACCCGTGCTTAAACAGCCTCGGGTATTTGTTCTGCCATATACTTGCTTTCTGAAAAACTCGTTAGAAATTCAACTAGCAAAAATCTCTAAAGAATTTTTTGCCCAAGGAAAGGCCAGAGTAGAATTTGGTAGGGGAGCTTTCATGGCATAGGTAGGTGAAGCAACCTCTGAAACCACTCATGAAACATTTCTTGCTTGGACGAAATCATGAGGGATGAGAAAAATGATTGAGGTTGGCTGAGATATACCAAATCACAAAAATTCTTATTGAATTTAGTCGTCGAATCTACTAAAATAATCATCATGAGGTGTATAGTCGACGAGATATTATTATTAAAGCTTAGTCATTATTGACTTTTGTCTCATTGAATTCTTATTGCTAATGCTTGTGACTTGTCGATGAATTGACATGCATATTAATGCGTATGATCAGTCCAAAATAATAATTATATCAAGAAAGGGTAAAAA
Organism: Fraxinus ornus; assembly: GCA_903798235.1. Lineage (NCBI taxonomy): Eukaryota > Viridiplantae > Streptophyta > Magnoliopsida > Lamiales > Oleaceae > Fraxinus > Fraxinus ornus. The sequence continues at coordinate 27,052 of CAIGRF010118766.1, read as the reverse complement.
CGAAAAAAATAAGGGTGTGTTTGAGCCATATTATTTTGGAAGAATGTATTTTGGATTTGTAGATTGATGGAGAATGTGTGGTTGAAAAAGAAGGAAAAATTATTGATGTAATGTAAAATATTATTTTATTGAAGAATGTGTGGTTGAAAATGTGTAAAAAATGAGAATGAAAATTTTAATGTGTATCAAACATGGGCTAAAAATAAAAAATCTACTTTTTACATATCTAGGTACAGTTTTGTTATACTTACATCTGTATTGACAATTTTGTTGATATTTCATGATGTGATAGGCAATTTGGTTACTTATTTGAACAACGCTTATTCAAATCAATTATCAGATTTTTTCACACATTATGGAATATTAATCAAGATGTACAAAATGAATGTATAAGTAGCTTATATCATCTACGTATATCTCGAGTCAATAATGAGAGGAAAATATACATGCACGCATAGGCTCAATTATTCAAAGCTTTCCAGAATGTATTCATGAATTGTCCCCTTTTGAAAATGATAAAGTAGTTTGAAAAATTCCTTAAGTACATGAACTGCATCAATTCTGTCTATGTGTGTGTATTTTCCTTCCTCCAATTTTTCAATTATTTCCCTTCATTTCAAAATCCTGTATGTTTTATGTGAAAAATTCTTGTACTCATAGCAGAGTTCAAGTAGTTTATAGTTGTATATCCGGATTATGCTATGTCCTAAAACATAGTATGGGTTATAAAACTATCTTAAAATTTTAATTTGGGTAAATAACATAAATTTTGTTTAATACACCACATTTCATTATAATGAAGGTTTATAACCTTGTTCATTGTCTCGTACTCATGAAGGATCCTCCTCATGAAGGCGTGCTGTTAAGTCATTGCTGATTGGTCGTCTACCTACAACCAATACATTTTAGAACTCTTTACTGCCTTCTTGTTCATCTCGACATTATTGTGACTATGCAGGTCCTTGATTTCTCCCAGCCCTTGATGTAGAATCAATGGGAGGAAAGCAAGAAGAAGAAAGGAAGAAGCCGAGAAGAAAGAACGTGAAGGCAAGGGAAAACGTGGCATCCGCCAATTTAATTTTACTCAATCAATCGTTAACTAAATTACAAAGCAAAAACCATATAAATAGTGAAAACCTAACTAAGTGATGGGTTTG
>CAIGRF010118766.1:0-24798 GCA_903798235.1 Fraxinus ornus | reverse complement strand
TGTAGGATTGATTTAAATAAAAATTAATATACAAATTATTAATTAAAACCTGATTTATGTATTATTAAAGTTGATTTTGTATTTATGAAAATTGCAAGTTAAAAACCTTTGTGGCTGTAATTTCCTCAAATAGAAAACATATATGATAAGGTCCAATAACAATAAAAATAAATCTCGACGATGTCACCATCAACCCTTCTGCATCCTCAAATAATCTTAGCGAAGAGGTTGATATCTCTATGTCCCAAATTCTTCTCAGCTTTCCCTTCCCCTGAAAATGTTCTCTCGAGTCCATTCAAACACGCCGAAAATTATTGGATCAGGGCAGACGAGCAGGTGGCATAGCGAGCAAAAAACACCTGAATTTGTCTGCTAAATCTTCACTGCTCATGGCTGAAAGCCTAAGGAACAGAGCATATAAATTTTCCAATTATTCATACGTTAATTAATAATGTACAAGCAATTATAGCATATATATTCAACTAGATGATGTCGGAAGTATATACCTGCATCCTGAACAATATTGAAAGTATCGACAAATTTGTCGTCCATTCATATCTAAACAAAGGAGTTTAACTTATCAGTTGTTATATTGTGCATTATAGTGTATATAATAGGGTAGATGTTGTAAATTGGGAATCGAGAAGACTCATATATACCTTCGGAATCGAAAAAAATTGAAATATCAACGGATTGTCCATCTTCTATCCATACTTTATCAAGCTTTGGTGCACTTACTAGTTGTCTTGAGCATATTTTCGTCATCACAGGGCACTTTTCAATTTGCAACGACTCTAGCGAAGGGAACACAAGTTCATAGTTCAGAGAGGAAAGCACCCTGAATCTATCAAGATAAGAAAGTGTTAGATCTCTCAATTTAGGAACCACGATTCTGCTACTCATTCCTTCTTCCACAATTTCAATCTTCGAAATGTCATCTTCTTCTTGTCTTCCAATAATCTCTTCAATCGCTTCACGCTTGAAAACCCCCAAAGTTTGTAGAGCCAAAAGTGAGTTGGCCATTGAAGGTGAGAATAACTACCTTAAGTTGTCACAGTTCGAAACTTCAAGATGTGTCAAATTCTCAAAGATATAACTTCCTTTAAGAAACATCCTCGTAATGTGCACTAATTTGGGTAGAAATCTCACCACCAATGATCTTAGTTGACTATGTATACTAATTTCTGCATCATCTTCTTGTACAAGTCAAACAGAATGAACACAACATCCAAACTTCCCACCAACAATTTTCTTAGTATATGAGATCTGATACGTCTTAGCTTATACAATAATTTTATGGTATAGGATGTTTAACTTGTAAATTATCGTATAGATTGAGGACTGTAGATGCAGTTTCTCTTAACAGGTTCATGACTCTCAAGAGCTCTTATCAACGTAGTTGTATGGCACCAAGATGTCGAAGGTAACTGGTTCGAGGTAAAATTGAGGTCTAAAATGCCTAATTTAGTGAATAAAGACTCGAAATGTTAAGTGCCTGTAATCCTTTGGGTGGGATGTCGAGGAGAGGCGAAAAGTGACAAAAACTTTCTACTGAAGGATGACTCAATCGAAAATTTTGTTATCGCATTGCCAGACTCGTAGCAAAATCAAGAACACTATATTTGCCTTCTCTTCCTCGTCCTTGTTATGCTAATCTCTACTCCGTTTAGACCCAACTGGAGCCAGGCTTCTTATAAACTCTCTTATCTTTCATCACGTTCCTCACATTCTGAACCTCTCCCCAGTCTCCTTTGGAAGCATATATATGCGATAGCGTTACAAAATCTCCGGGATTTTTCAGGTCCACCGACAAATATTTAGCCATCTTTTCTGCAAGATCTCTCCTTTCGTGGATCTTGCAACCGTTGAAGAAAGCCCCAACCACTGACTCTGTTACTTCCAGTGGCATTTGTTCAACAACATCATAAGCCTCCTCTATCCTACCACAACGGCAAAGGAGATCAACGACACAAGCATAATGCTCTTTATTTGCTTCAACGCTGTACGAGTCCCACATGGTCAAGAAAATTTCCATGCCTTTCTTGTCTAGACCACCATGGACACAAGCTGAAAGAACAGAAACCATAGTAACTTCATTTGCTTTCACTTCTTCGACCTGCATCTTATCAAAGAGTTCGAGTGCAGAAGTAACCATCCCGTGCTTACTATAACATCCAATCATAGCATTCCATGATGCCACATTTCTCGAAGGAGTCGTGTAAAAAACATTCCAAGCTTCCTTCACACTTCCACATTTTGAGTACATATCAATGAGGGCACTGGCAACATAAGCATTGATATAAATCCCCATTCTGTATATCAAACCATGGATCTCTTTCCCTCTACCTATTGAACAAATCATCCTGCACGCAGGGAGAAGCCCCGTTACCGTCACCTGATTAGGCTTAATCCCAGCTATTAACATATCATGGAACAACTCCATAGCTTCCTGAGCCCTTCCACCTTGAACAAAACCTGAAATAATCGCATTCCAAATAACCAAATCTGGAACTAACCCTCCTTCACTCATCATAGAAAAAAACTCAACCGCGCCATTACAATTCCCACTCCTAGCATGCCCTGCTATCATTGCGTTCCATGTGAAATCATTAGGCTTGAACCCTTCCGACTTCATTCTTTCGAACAAAACAACTGACTCTTTCATATCACCTACATTAGCACACCCACAAATCATTGATGTCCATGAAGCAACATCTTTCATAGGCATTCTATCAAACACTTTACGTGCATGGAATATTTTCCCACACTTTCCGTGCATATCAATCAAAGCATTACACACAGATATATCCATTTCAAAACCCATTTTGTAAACCATACCATGAACTTCCTTCCCTTTGTTTATATCCAGCAAACCAACACAAGCTTTCAATACTACACAAAAAGTGTAATTATTTGGAACCACACCATGTTTTCTTGATTCTTGAAGAAAAGAAAAGTAATACATGGCTTCTTGATGAAATCCAATAAAATTTAATGCTGAAATCATCCAGTTAAATGCGAAAACATTCGGATTTTCCGTTCGTTGGAAGAGACAGTTAGCTGAAGTTAAGTCCCCACAACTTGCATATGCACCAATGAGCCTTGAACTTATTGATAAATAATTCGTGTCAATAGGTGTGGTTAGCATCAATCCATGAATTTGTTTACAAGGTTTCAATACTTTTTCTTTCATGCATTTTTGCAACAGTAAGCAGAAATGATCTGCAAACAAGTTGGTTCGTGATTTCAACAGGTTTTTCATATTGGTTTTCTAGTTCTCCATGGTATTTTGTGGGGTTGGGTGTGAGGCGTGAAGAAAGTGATCCACTACTCATTTAACTCTAATCTCTCCAAATTGACGGAGAACTACACATGGAAAATAAAAATCAAACGTGGCAAACTCACTTGACAACCTGGAATGAAACCCATGACGTTCAAATCCAAAATCAAATCTTCAACCATTTTTCACTGACATTGCTTTTCTGAAAGAGAACATTAAGAAAAAAAATTATATCAATTTCTTCAAAATTGTCAATCAAATCAGCTTCAACGCACTATTATCACAGTAGTAACAATCTGATTGTTAATGAGAATGCTCCAGAACAAGAAGTCCTCTCAATTCTTGATGTTCCGCCCCGGAAAAATGGGTCGTTATTGGAAGACACGGAGTTTTGTTATATTGCGTCAAATTTTAGCGAGAAGGGTATTTGAAGTTTATTGTGTTTCCTTTTGTTTGTATAAGAATCTTCCCTTGCAAAATTTCACGGGTCTCACAGGTTTATATCACTGGGCCAGAAAAGCAGGTGAGGAAAGCAGAAGCAATGATCAGGGGAAGAATGCTGGAAATGTACTAAAAATTGAGATAAACTGGTGCTCTATCTTGTCTTTACAATGGCGTCACCAAAAAAATGATGAAACTTCAACCTTCTCTACATCTTCAACTCTACCTCTGAGAATTTTCCCCACCAAAAAGTTGCCTACTAGAAATCTAGAATATTTGGGAAGAAGCTGTTGAATCCTCCATTGAAATTTGTAATTCAGTTGACTTCAATTTGGGTTTTGAACCGACATCTTGCTAATTGGAATTTCTAGTTTGGGGGTTTGGAAATAAGACTTCAAATTGAGGGTTCTGATTTTGGGATTGTGATTTGGGGTTAATTTAAAGGCGTGTTGCAATTGAGGAAGGGGGAATCGTGTTTGGTTGGTGAGTTTTCTAGGACTTGAACAAGGTTAATGTTGTCACATTTGTCATTTGGCACATGTGATTTTCATCCACAATTTGGAACGGTTATGAAAGACGAGTAATTCATTGGAAAAATGAGTGAGCATTGTGATACATCTTAAAGATGAGTGAATAAGTGGTAACAATATTAAAGTTTAATGAGCGTCGATTAAATTTAGTTGAAGAAAGAAAATTCTTTTTGGAATTTTATCCATCTTTCCTTTTTATATTATTTTTTATTAAAACTAAATGGTTAGTTAGGGAACACACATCTATTTAACAAAATAAATGGATAGCATATGATGAAAAGGACCATCTGCGCAAGACTAAGAACGATTTTTGTAAAGAGAGACGCTTGGCGCCAATTATCCTAATATATGTTCAAAGTGTGGACACGCAATAAAAAAAAATGGCTTGCCTCATTCTAATTAGGGAAGTATAAACACACTCTTGAAAACAAAGTTTTTGACAAATTTCCAGTTTAACAAAATGCGAACATTTGACAGTTATCTTGGTAAGATGGAATGTTTGCATCAGTTTATCTTGTCATATGAATTCTTCATTGAACAAGGAAAGTAATTACACTTTCTTGAAAATGAATTTTGAAGTTGAAACCTATCCCAATGTCGTTAGTGATAAGAAATTTACAAATAATGACGTTCGATATGCTTACACAGATCAGAATATTGGAAGGAAAAAACACTGAATGTCAAATAATGTGCATGTCTCAGTTTTCAAGGCTATACGAGGATACTGATGCACTATCTTTCCAAATAACATCTTTATAGCCAAATATTCTTACAAAACAAGCAACCAGCTGGTATTGTATCACTTCTTCAGGAGGAAGAACGTGTTCTGCTTCTTTCTGCAAAGAGGTGACATCTTTTTCTGCAATCCCACATGGCACAATATGCTTGAAGTAGTTCAAATCCGGATTGATGTTAAACGCCAAACCATGAGAGGTAATGCCAGAGGAAATTTTGACCCCAATTGCGCCAATCTTTCTCTCATCAACCCAAACTCCAGTCTCACCTTTTTGGCCTGCACAAGCTTTAACACTATAAAGAGATGCCAATTCAATCATTGTTAATTCCAGGTTCTCCACGTACTTTCTAGCCCCAAGCCCAATATCCCTCAAAGAAACGATGGGATATAAGATCGCCTGGTGTGGGCCGTGAAATGTAATGTCGCCTCCCCGTTGTGTGTAGTGAAGTTCTGCCCCCATTGCTTTAAGTTCAGACTCGGGAATCAACAAATTGTGATCAGTTCGCCTTTTCCCAAGAGTATACGTAGGTGGGTGTTGTAGGGAAAGCAGAGTATCGGAAATCTTGTTTATTTTTCTATCAGCCGTCAGTTTCTCTTGCAGCTTAAGTGCGTCCAAGTAATTGACAACACCCATCTTCCACACCTCGAGGTTTCGAGCAACTCTCATTCCCTAAACATTATCAGCAAACATGAGACAGTTGATTTCATGTTCATCCTCAGATTTATACAGCATCTATTTAGGAAGATACTTAAGTAGACTAAAAAAAGAAAAAATTATATCGCTCGAACAAGACATATCAGTGTTACCCAATGCACTTGAAAGGACCAAAAAGAAAATCAAATTTCGATTAATCCACTGGCACGGTTCTATGATGCTCCAGTATGATACATATCTGTCCATACACAAAATTTGCAGCATGACAATCAAATTGAATGTAGAAATAGCTGCCGTGCTAATACTTCTAGATGCCCAAATGAATGTAGCATAAGGCCACATTACCGTGGTAAAGACAGAAGCTTAAAAAGTAGCAAATGTTTCGCCCACAAACTAGACTGGTTAGTCATGAAGCAAAATCCATATTCAGCAGACATTTTAAAGATCAAGTAAATGTTTAACTGTAGATTGTTTTGCCTAGTAAGTAAGCCTAAAAAGCTTGTAGTAAATTACAGATTCACCAGAGATCTGTCGTCTTTTCTTTTTACATGCACGACTAGCAGTAAATTACGAATTCATTAAAGATATGTCGTTTTTTCTATGCACGAAACACTTACAAATGCAATTTATCAAACAATGTTTAGACAAAGGTTGGTTCGTACTTCCAAGAATTCGATTATTTTTAATATTCAAGCATATATTTGGACGCTGAATTCAAGCAAGGAAGCTAAATGAATGTGCTAACGAAGAAATTTTAAATAACAAAAATTAAGGAATGTTAATATATCAACAAAGATAGCAAAGTATTTGATCATTTTCCAGTGACAAAAAATTCAAGAATTCAAACGGATAACAACTATAAATTAATTTCCGAAAGGGCCCACATTATCTTAAAACTTAGAATTGGGTAAGGAAAAAAATGAGCCAAGAAATTAGAAAAAACCCTAGAAATGATAAAGAGAAAAAACAAGAATCTCAATAGATAGCGCGGTATAAAAAAAAAAAGATTGCAGGAAAAGAAAGAAATACCTAAAGCAATTATTTGTGATGCTGACGCACCGGAGAGAGTATGCCGGAGTAGTGTATGTGCGTGTTCCAGTCGGCCCCAAACTGTTCTACTCAAATTACAAGTTCTATAATAAAAGATTAACCTTTGACACATTAACCCACTATCCAATTGCTAAAAAATAATAATCAGAAAAGTATGGGGGAAAATTTGAAGAAAAATACAGCAATGAAAAAGCTCAATGGTGTAAATGAAACGTTTCAAAGAGTGGTGAACTTTGAAAATGGTTAATCTACATCACTCAACTTTAAAAATGGGTGTCAGGCTAATTTGATGGTGTAAACGACAGAATCTACCTGAATGGCAATTGCCCAACAAGGATTACGATGGAGATGAGACTCGGGAAATGTGCAAGGTCCAATGCACCCACAGGGTTTGGGAAACCTTAGGCTCGGCCCATCCCAAGCTCGTAAGGTTTGCATGGTGATTCTTTTGCACACCTCTTTCCCTATTTGGCCAAATTAAGCCCATGTTTGGTACACATTAAGATTTTCATTATTATTCTTCTACTCATTTTCAACAACACATTTTTCAATAAAATAATATTTTCCATCACATCAATAAATTTTCCTTCTTTTTAAACCACACATTCTCCATCAATCTACCATTCCAGAGTACATTCTTCCAAAACACACCCTAAATTTTAATTCATTTTTCACTGTCCTTTTATCAACTACACATTTCATCAATAAAATAATATTACAAATAAATTCAAAAATTCTCCTTATGTTTTTAATCACACATTCTCCAAAAAACCACTGTTCCAAAATCTTTTTTTTTTTTTCAAAAAAATGGAACTCAAACAAGGGCTCTATGTAGCTAACGAGTGCAACTAATGATCTGAAGACCTACCTAATAGTATTAGGGTTCATTTGACATAACTTTTGAAAAGTCAAAAGGAAATTTGAGATCCAAAAGTTATTATTGAACCGTTTGACTAATTTTATTCAAGTGCTTCTTTTAGTTAAAACAGTTTTTAAAGGAAACTAGTCCAATATGACTTACTCTAAAAGCACTTTTATAACAGGAAGGTCTTTAAAATATTAGTCTTCAAATAAAAATTAAGTTAACTGCCTCCAAAAACTTTTCTATATAAAGCAAAAACAAAAGGAAAAGTCATTCTAACTTATAATATTGCTTTGTCATGTGGTGTGTTTTCACCTGCCACTTTTATATCAACATTGTCAATGTCTAAAAACAAAAGTTAATCGAAAATGGGCAACAACTAGTGGATATCCCAAGCACTAGTGGGAATTGAGGAGGCCAGACATGACTTTTCCTGGCGATATTACATTTCACGGCCTACACCAGGCGATCTTGTATCCCATCGTTTCTTTGAGGGATATTGGGCTTGGGGCTAGAAAGTTCGTGGAGAACCTGTAATTAACAATGATTGAATTGGCATCTCTTTATAGTGTTAAAGCTTGTGCAGGCCAAAAAGGTGAGACTGGAGTTAAATGTGTTGCAAAAATCTTCAGCTTCGAAAATTTTAAACAGCCTCTCATGAATTTACGTGCTTTGACATAAAGATGCCTAGTGTTGAATCCCCTCGTCTAATGATTTAAGCTTTCATATGTGATGGTTCAATATGGTATCAAAGCAGATACTCCTAAAAAACGTATTGGTAAGATAATATGAGAGGGCACGTAGAAGATAAATATTTCCATTAATGTCTTAAAGGTTTAGATGAGGTGGTTCATCACCTGTAACTTCTTTTCAAATCATGGGATTAATGTGAAGAACTAATTTTACTTATCCCACATAACAAACCAAGACTCTTCACGCCTACCAACATCAGAATCCTTAACACAATTTTCACCTCTCCATCCTAATTGGCCTACGAACTCGTCGACATCGAAAACCAGTTGCTCTCATTTGTTATATGTAGTTCACAAGAGAGAAACACACATGCACAGAAATAACATAATATTAACTGAACCTGGACTTAAGTAGTATAACCAACTAAAAATTTGACAATGAAACATTAATCTTCAACAAATTTCGGAAACAATGAAGCAGATAGAACAAATAGAAATATTAGATCCACGGAGTAATTAAACTACAAATAGCCATAAGGTTTTCAATAAATTCATTTTTCCAAATAACAGTACAAAAACTACAAAACCACATAATTAAGAAAAATGAAAAAGAATGAAACTCACCAAGAAACCATGAGATAATGAATCCTTAGACACCAAGTGATGAACCAAAACCACCAAGCACTATGAATTTCCAATGCTAATATTTCAAAAAAAAAAAAAAAAACTTGAATAAAAGCTAAAAAAGTGATCTTTATAGAAAAAAATGTAATCTTGAATGGGATTTTAAAGAGCCCAGACCAAGAAAGTTGAAAACTCAATAGAGGGATTCGAAATTTTGTGACCCAAAAAGGTTCACAATTCAACACCAAAATATTGGGTAAAATCCCAAATGATGAAGAAGAATATACACAGATGAAATTGAACAGAGTCTGAATACTAAAGAGAGAGAGAGAGAGAGAGAGAGAGTGAGTGAAGATAGATTTGTTGATTGGTTTTGCAAAATCAGCAGAGATAGCAGTGAGAGTCAAGTGTGTGTATCCAATGCTGGATAACGTGTCTGCGCGTGTGAATTTTTGCCAGCCAGGGTCCAGAGATAATCCTGGGCAAACCCAGAAATAAGTTAAGCAAAAGTTCAATTATAAAAATATAATAATTTGTATAAGATTGCAAACCATATGATGAAAATGAGTAACAAAAAGTTTGTGTTCAATTTGCCTTTGGAAAAAAATGACCCTACTTAAATTATAGGTAAAATATGGGTCTGGATAGACATTTTGTCCATCATAAACACAGTTATCAATTCATACGGAAATGAGTAATTAAATGTCTATTCAATTTTTTCAGAAAAATGGACCCTACAGCCTTAAATATTCGTTAAAAGGTGAATTGTTAGAGACATTTTGTCCTCATTTGAGTGTGAAAAAAAATTTCTATTGAAGACTATCAATTTATACGTACATGAATAATTAAGCCCACACATTAAAATTTTCATTTTCATTCTTCTACTCATTTTTAACTACACATTATTCAATAAAATAATATTTTTCATCACATCAATAATTTTTCCTTCTTTTTCAACCACACATTCTACATCAATCTACTATTTCAGAATACATTTTTTTTCAAAATAATGTGGCTTAATACCATCGTGGAGGAGGTAAATCACAGGATGTGCCTCCCAGGAGCCTCCACCATAAACACAGTTAATAATTCATTCGAAAATGAGTAATTAAATGCCTATTCAATTTTTTTTCAGAAAAAAATGGATCCTACAACCTCAAATATTCTATAAAACGTGAATTGTTAGAGACACTTTGTCCTCATTTAAGTGTAAAAAAAATTCATTATATTGAAGACTACCGATTTATACGAAAATGAAATGTCTATTCAAAATTTTCAGGAAAAAAATGGACCCTACAAGTATGGAGGTTACCTTTTGGTGTGACGATTCCAAGCTAAGCCTTTTGAGGATGTTAACAAGAAGCTTAAGAAATATTTATAATAAAGATGAGGATACAAGTGTGTTGTGCAGAGAGATTGTGTGTGTGTGTGTGTTTTTATGGCATGTAAATACTAGAGGATATTTTGAAAACAATCATGCTACTTGTACAATTAAATGGTTGACAAATAGGTTGATCGGCACTCACAATGGGGGTGGCTCACTTTTTTTTTTTGAATTTTAAGTATGCGGGTCCCACAAGCATGTGAGACGTTGTCAACTTCGATTCTTAACCTCTTATGTACGAATAGGATTTCCCTTTTGAAAATTTTGGCAAGTCATTTCTTGGGAACAACCGAACAAGTGGCCTATAATATCTTGGAGTTTGTTTGGATATGATTTTAAAATTTAATTTTTTTTTAAAATCATTTTATTTAATTTTTTTCTTAAATCATTTTCAGCTCTACATTCTACGTGATCGATAATTTTTAGTACTTTTTAATCACGCATTTCTTAAAAAAAAAATTTCAATTTAAAAAATCTCTCCTAAACAAGTTCTTTCTTCGGAAACTTTGGCAAGCACATTGAAGAGATAACCTACCTTGAATATTAGCAGGGAGGCTAATGGCAAGTTGGATTTCTCTCTTTTCTATTCCCTTCAACAAAATTGGTCCACGTGTCGAATATACCCCCAAAATATGAACATGGCCATTTCCATTTGTGTAGGGTTAGGGGAAATGGATTGATGGGGAAATTGATATTTCACAAGTCGATGACAAAATTAAAAATGGAAATTCAAGTCCGTGGGACGTTTCTTGAAATTGTCATTTCGAATATTATTATAATACAATCTCACGAAGTCCAACTATCAAAATCTGCACCAAACAGGCGCCTGGGATCTCATAATTGAAATGGTAAACTTTCTCTTGTTATATAAAGATTTTTTTTTATTATCTTTTTTACATTATCACGAGTGCCATAGTATGTTTGGTAAACGACATTAGAAATAATTAAATAAGATTTAAACTTTATTCCTCAATAGCGTCCACTACCATCTTATACGAGTAGGATTTAGATTATAGAATTTTCCGTGCTCAAAATCATCTGCAAGCTTTAATAAGATGGTGCAAATTGAACAAATGGGACAGATTTGATAAAACTACCATGATCAAAGGCTGGGAACTTTCATTTGCAATTAAAATGTGAATTTTGCGCCTTTTTTAGATGATTTTACCGAAATCAGATTGCCAGAATGAGTTGGCAAATTGTGATTAGATGGTTGAAAAATAGTTTTGACCAACTACCAATGAAATGTTGCCAAGTGTCAATCTACACAATTATGATAAAATCAATTTGGTAATATAGCATAACTCTTAAAATGCATCTAATGGGAATATAATTGCAATTTATAGTTTCACAAGTGTGTTCTTGGTTCAACATGCATGAGAGCAACAAACGTTGTCAGTCAGAAAATTAGTCTGACTAAACTGGGATACATGGGTACCCAAAAAAAAAAAACCAAACAAACAAACGTTGTCAGTGCTAGGATCACGTTAAGGAATCTCTCTCCCATACAATTCCAGCTATTTTCAGTTAATTCAAGGTTTACTATTGTCAAGTCTCTGGCAAAAACTACTTAAATATGACGACTTGAAACCTGTAGTAGGCATTATTTTCTCAAAATTCCAACAAATACAAGTGAAAAAAAAAAATAACACGTTCTTAAAAATCTGAATTTCAACAACAAAGCAGAAGAAAAAGGAATACATGCTTCATGTACACATATCCTAGACTAGGAAAGTACGACCTAACCAATAAAAATACGGACTCACAATTGCCCTCAGAAGGCAAAACAATGGCAGAGATTATAGGGTCTTTAGTCTCCCTGCACAAAAAATACTAATATAATTAACTACAAAGATTGTCAAAAATTGCTGCAGATGAACTTGCAACAAGCAGAATAGGCACACCACAGACAGATCCAGTCAAGGTAAAGCGAAAACAACAGCCAGAACATCATGAAAAAGCTGGATCGCTATCTCTTACAAGAATTGGACATCACTGTACAGTTCTGATGTTCAAGCAGAGATCAGTCTTTGGGCAGAGACATAATCCTTCGTTAACACCTCCACACCAGTTACATGTCAAATCCAGGCATCGCAAACTGGGATGCAAAACATTCAACTTGTGTTTGGAGCCCGACAATTTCTTTGTTATTCTCAAGTCCCTTCAGAAAAGCTTTAGGCAGTTTCGAATGTTCTCTCTGGACAGAACTAGCAATTTGGGCAGCTCTAACGAGAAAATCAGCTATCATCTCAAAATCATCCTCCAGACAGCCTCTAGATGTCATCGCAGGAGTACCTGCACCATAAATATGAAAAGCTATCACTACTATGCAAATACTTTTATCATACAAAGCTCATGAAAATAAGTTGGTGTTTACTCACCAATCCTTACACCTCCAGGGGTAATATTGCCACTATCATCAAAGATTGTAACTTTGTTGAGAGTCATGTGACACAGCTCACAGACCTTCTCGAAATTCTTACCTATAAATCACAATAACTAGAACCAATAAGATCATATGTTACAGTTAAAAAATCAGGAACAGAAACGTCTTGTAAACAATCCAGTCTTTCAAAAGTTCAACGCATACAAAGGATGGGCATTGCTGTGATTATTACAATAGATGCAGGAGTTCACAAAGGAGGAAGCCACATAAATCGAGAAAAAAGGAATTTATGCAAGACACAGAATCAGGTTCATACAATATTCTTGATCAAGGCAAATTATAACTCTTATTCTACTTACTCTCCAGAAGTAACATATCGAGCAAGTTCAAGTTTCAAGCTCTAAAGTTGTTATTGACCAAAGGGCATAGAAAGCCTAGATATCGAGCAAGTACATTTTGCATTGAATAGAAATTTCATTTTGATAGCGCAGGACCCAAGCTGTTCCGAATAGAACGGCAAACAAGTCTAGATAACAATTTTTTTCTTCTTAGGATCTAAAAAACCTCCAATTGTATCCGTAATGGCAGAAATTCATTAGCCATCATATTCAAGGTATAAATCACCCGCCTGCCGCCGCATGGTCAACATAGAAAAAGAATTACCAAAATATACTGGGATGATATCAACAAAATGATCCAAAACACATTCGTCAAGACCACATGAAAATTTTGAAAACAAACAGGTTCAAAAAACTATATTCTGTGTAGATAAAAAAAAAAAAAAAGGAAGAAGAAATCAGACTACAATGCCAAACAAAGTAAATGCATTTGAACGCATTTTAGTTGTCAAAAGCATCAAAATGAAGATATGGCCGTATAATTTTATGGAACAAACAATATACCTGTCAATCCAAGATTTCTTAGATCCCAAAGCAACATATGATTGTCGGTGCCTCCAGTGACCAGCTTACATTTTCTTCTTAATAAAGCAGATGCTAAGGCCTGAGCATTTTTCTTCACTTGTTGCATGTAAGTCTTGTACTCGAGAGTAGCCACTTGTTTCAAAGCTACTGCAAGGGCCGCAATGTGGTTGTTGTGCGGGCCCCCTTGCAATGCTGGGAAAACAGCAAAGTTTATCTTTTCCTCAAAATCATATCTATCACAGTCATCACCTTGATACAAAAGCATGCCTCTTTTCCTCGGCTTTGGGCCCTTCCTGTAGAAAATAATTCCTCCCCTTGGACCTCGAAGACTTTTATGGGTTGTAGATGTTACAATATCACAGTATTCAAAAGGATTTGCACACTCCTACAGATACACAATTAAGTTCGTGATTGAAGGATCAAAAAGTTAAATTTATCAAAAAGAAAAATAGAAGCAAATACAACTCCAAAATTAAAATACCACAAGGCAGGAATGGAGAAACAGTAAGAAGATAGTATATTGCAAATATATTCACATCACCAATTTTGAGAAAACCGCTAAGAGCGGATAGTCTTCTTTTGGATATGTCTATATATAAACATGGAGAAAACTGAGCCAGATGCACAACTTACAAGACAGTTCCTATACTGAGTGATAATATTTCTACATATATGCAATTGAACTGACATTCTCGTTGACTGAAGAATCAAATTATCTGCAAGTTCGAATTATAATTGATAAAGATGCATAAGTTAGTAAACTGAATGTGAATCTATATCTGTCATTACTATTAAACAGCTAATTTGAAATTTAAAAAAATATTCAAGAATAATGATATTGGTACATCACCATTTACAGATTCTTTTACAGAATGGTGTGGTGGCAAAAAGATAGTGAGGAGTTTTATTTTTTTAGTTGGTTGGTGAAATTTTGATTCAATCATATCTTATCACATCATTTGTTGGTAAACACAACACAAACAGAAAGATACTTGTAAATATGATAATCTGTATTGGATGTGAAGCCAAAAAAAAGAGTGCAACACCAGAAATGAAGCAATATTAACATCAATGTTAGAGAAATACAGAAAGAGGTCTCAGAGTCAGCTGTCTGATCTGAGGAAAGAATGATACCGGGATTAGTATTACTCACTTGCTTATGATGTAATCTATATGGAAAGAAGAAATTACGAAAAGAAATGAAATGAAGTAAGGTGTAAAGTTTCTACATAATGGAGCTATTCCCATCCAATAAGTTAATTCGACTGTTAAATGCCACTAAAAAAATTCACTCTAACTACAGATAAGAGCAAAAATTAATGTAATACAAGACTAATGATACGAAACTTAATCTATTATTCAGAACTACACTAAATACCAGAAGCAAGCAATTTAAAGTTGAATTATCAGAAGAAAATTATGTTTCAACCATGACCAATACAGATTTCAACAATGCTGTGGGCATTATTAGCTTGGGTGCCGAACTCAAAATTCAAAGACTGCAAAAAGTGTGAAGGGCGTTTATAAAACAAAAGTCACAAATTCAGCTAATACAAAGAAAAAAGTAGGACAAAAGATTCTGCACAAAGAAACTAGTAACAACTAATTGAATAAAAGAAACTATTCACCTTGGCAGAAATAAGACCGCTAATCTGAGCCATGTCACACAGCAATACCGCTCCACATTTATCAGCTATCTGCCTAAACCTTAAATAATCCCACTCCCGAGGGTACGAACTCCCCCCACAAATCAATATTTTTGGGCGAAAATCGATTACCCTTTCTTCCATCTTATCATAATCTATATACCCTGTCTGTGGGTTCACCTTATACGGCAAGCTCTCAAAGAAAATTGACGCCCCTGAAATTTTCCTCCCATTAGGCAAATAGCAGCCATGACTCGTGTTCCCACCAGACGGTGTGTCCAACCCCATTATCCGATCGCCTGGCAATAACAACCCAGTATATACAGCAAAGTTTGCAGATGTGCACGAGTATGGCTGCACATTTACACCCCAATGTTCAGAATCGAGCCCAAAAGCAGTCAAAGCACGCTCACAACAGAGTGTTTCAATTTCATCAATGTATAAATTCCCACCATAGTATCGGGCACCTGGCATTCCCTCCGAGTACTTGTTAGTCAAATGGCTTCCCAACGCCTCCATTACAGCTTTACACACAAAATTCTCAGATGCAATTAATTCAATTCCTTTGTACTGCCTCTGCTTCTCCTTGTCCATAATTTCATATATATCCGGATCTGAGACTCTCAAACTCTGATTCCCCCATGCCCTAACCGCATTCCTACGCGACTCCAACTCATTAGTAGAAGTCTTATTGCTCTTTGAAGAGGAAGATGAGGAAGACCCTGACTCACAATCCCGTTTCCTCTTCAAGCACATCGAGTGCCCCAATATCCGAAACTCCTTCACATCTTTTTCCTCATCCTCTCCACTAACTATATTTTCATTTGAACTATTCTCAGCATGGCGAGGATGATTCTCGGTCTGCTTATCCATCAACTGAAGGGCAATCGATGGAACCTCAAACGACGGGTCCCGAATCCTCGACTCAATTTGGAACGATATCGAATCATCGGCAATCTTTGGGCCTCGATGATTATTCGCGGGCGGAGGCAACGATGAATGAGATAAAAACCCTAACGAAAGACTAGGACTGGATGGCGATTGACCTAAATCCATTACGAAGAGTGAACCGAGTAGGGATACGCAACACAAAACAGTTGTTCGAGGCTTTCAACACAATAGAAATGAGACCCTATATAACTCAAGAATGAAAAATCAACAGAATTGGTAGCTACAAGAACGACGGCGCAAACAGTTACCAAACCTGGCGGGGGGAATTGACTGTGGCGGCAACGTAAAATGGTGGAACTCCCATTGGAAAAAAAATTGAAGAAATGGATTCGGAATTCGAACTTCAGAACAGTAGGAGAAGAAAAGCGATAGGAGGATTTGAGTACTTTTATGTGGGGAAGAGATGTGGCGTGGGTTTGACGAGGAACGGTAGATTCGAAGGGGGATGAATCTGGACGAATTACGATGAGGCGTGTGGCTTCGAGGTCACGTGCTGTGAGACCAGTGAAATTTTAGGACCGACACGTCAAAACCGTTCAAATTGAACCAATCCGATCAAATTGTGTCGATTTTTTTTTATTGTTTTTACACAGGTTGGGTGGGTTGATTGTGTAGGCGGGTCGGGGCGGTTTATGGGTTAACTTATGAAAATCGAATAAATCCGCTCAATCCAACCCAACTATAATGATGAATTTTACAAGTGTTATGATTTGTTTGAACGAAATTGAGTCACTCTATTTCTTCACACAACCTCCAAGAGCTGCAATATTCAGAAAAATCTAGTTTAAAATGTCAGTATTTGTTGGGAAATTTTTTTGCAATAGTTGAAAAGTTTGAGGATATCATACACAAATTATATATTACTAATTAACTATATTTTATATACGCAAACACAATACACGAAAAGTTTTGAATGTGACACAAGACATGAAAACTCTTAGAATAATATTATAAGTTTTGGATAGAATGCATTTTACGAAAAATAGTATAAGCAAGTAGATATTCAACACAAAAATATTTTAATTACCAAAAACATTTCATGGCTTCATATAATTTAATATCAATATGTCAATGTAGCATTTCTGAGGATGAAGTGCCTAAATAATTCAGATTTTTTTATCATTGCAACTATAGAGACATAATATTATATAAGTCACAGGTCAATTATAAATCCGTTAAACTCAACCCACATACTTTAATCTTTGTTGACAAGTTGTGTCAAATCGATCAACTCAAACCAATCCAATCGATATTTGATTGGATTTGGTTGTGTTTCAACATTTACACGGATTGAGTTATTTTAGATTATGTTAAATTATGATCAAACCGATCATGTTGAATTGGATTTGAATTGAGACAAAAATCAACTCAATCCAATCTATGTTCACCCCTAAGTGGAAGTTAGAATTTGTATATTAAATGAATATTTGTATTGACTAAATTTAGCCACGTAATAATTCTTCAGAAAATATGTGATTAAAAAGTGAAAAAAAAATTAAATTTTCATATAAAATATTTTATCACGTGAATGTGATTGAAAATGAATGTGAAAAATAAATTGTTATGTTTACAATCCAACTCGTATATGTATTACCATCATCCAGAGTTCAAAAGACTCGCACCTTTAATATCTCCATTTAAAAACTTTTATTGACTTGAACGCGGAAAAATTACGGCACCCCCACTAAGGTCCTTGAACGATTTTTGTTTGTACTTTCTCTTGAATTCCAAGGATGGTTGGTGTGGCTCCCTCCAATCATCTCCATGGTAGAATCTACATACAAAACTTTATCATGGTAGACGCATAATATAGCATTTTTAGCAACATATTTCTTTACAAATTACATGGCTCTGCCACCACTTTAGTACTAAAAAGTAAAAAGTAACCTCTTCTTGCAACTTCACCGTGTCACTTTTTCGGAAAATAAAGTAAATATTTACACGCGGAAAAAACCATTGTACAACATTCATTTTGTCACCATGCCCTCGAACAGAATTGACGACACAAATCTGAACGTAACGTGGTTAATTCATATCCCTGCTTCGAGATCAGCCAATTCTCTGACATTTCGTAAGCGCCTTCTATGGGCGACGAGCCCAACAAGATAAAAGATGAATGAGAGAACAACGGCGGAGTTATCAAACACGTCTATGACATTCCAACGACCTGCCAATGATCAATAAGGTCTACATTAAGAAATGCACATAAAATTGTTGGTTGGGAAAACATTAACAGAAGAAGCAGATAAGTGGTTGGATCAAAGTCTTCCCAAATTTTGCAAAATAAAAGGGGAACTTTGACAAGCAAATTTGATGCCCATGAAGGGGATGTTCACTAATTCCTCCATTTTATGCCAGTGCATCTTCATATTTTGCTAAACCAAAACTATCAAAATTAGCTGTCTCGAACTTAAAATTGAATCTTAAACAATCAGATAGAAGTACCTAATTGGAGGAAATCGAAGGGGCTGAAAGAATAAAGGATTCCCAGAAACAACTGCAAACAAAAACAGTCAAATTTTGCATTAGCAAATGTATTCATGCATCTAATATCTGAAACAAATTGTGCAAAATAAAAATTAATAATACACAACGCATCAAAGTACCAAAATGGTTAGGACAACTAACAAAAGTTGCCGCATGACGACGTTGGCCCACGAGTTTCTAGCATTTATATGTATAATTATCTAAATGCCCCAATGAAGGGCCAAGATGGCACATTTAAAAACAATGCATCCTTCAGAACCATAACAGGATCTTGTAAATTCTATGCAGTAATATTAGTCTCCTACATGTCTCCTACATCTACTAACTTTCACACAGCATTTCATTTTTCTTAATTGAGCTACATCCTGTTGTTCACTGAATAAAAGAGAGAAATTTATCAGGATATGAAAGGTAATGTAAGACTTCTTAACTCTAGTTATATCTATAACGCAGTAGTCTAATTGAACGAATCAAGGCATACGTGATATGATCTAAACAAAGGGCATACGGCCTGTATACGAGGCAAACTCGTTACAAGCCGTAATGTGATTATAGACAAGCCTCACACTTCAAAATTTTGATCCCCTAGCTTCAATTCTTTTTTCCTGTTTTTCTAATCTCTTATAAGTACATAGTTCAGATAGAGCATCTTGTTCTTTCTTTTTTGTTTTTTCTTTTTTTTTTCTTCTTTTTTTTTTTCTTAATCTCTTATAATCTTCAGCCACGCATCAAAATACACCTCAGCCTCCTACACAGGAGCAAGAACTCGTAAAAACCCCTAGATCCTTTGGTGTTCTCATCACCCTCCTCTGCCCTAGATCTCACATGTTGGACAAGAGATTTCAAGGGAGTGCAATCATAATAACTAATAAGCATTTGAAATGCAATCTGAAGAAAATAAATTTTTTTTTTTCCACTCTAATACTTCCCTTCAGCAAGCTTATATCAAAACAAATATGTCCACACAATCCAATCCTTCATAGTTGCTAATTAGTTCCTCTGATTTCGCACACGGAGTAAACACACTTTCATATCAATTCAAGTACTTGACTTGTCAACCATAAACCTCCAGATTAAACTTTGCTTTCCAAAAACTTGGACAAAGAAGATTTGCCCTAGATGCTGAAACGCACAAAAACTAGGAAAATCTTAAAAAGATCCTGAAAAATTCTAATTCAAATAATTTACTTTGGTGGAGTTGGTAAATCTGTAACAAAGCCAGTAATAAGACAGCATCAGTTAAGCAAAAGGAAATAATTGCAATTGAAACATTATTATCTTGTAAACAATGATAAAAGTGAACTGAGTGGTTAGTACAAGAGAAATCATCCATTCCTTTTCTTGTAATAGATATATTAACTTAACTGCAATCATTCGCAATTCGAAGAGGCGAGGTCTCTCGGGATTCAACATGTCACGAAACAGTCTCTTGAAGTATAATGGAATGGCAAGTATTTTCTGTTTTATGCAGAGGTAGATAAAAAAAATCAAAGGCCCAGTAAAGTATTTAAAATGTTATGACATGCCCTTACAATTGTATGAAAATCAATGAGTATAACATTTCAAATGAACACTGCTGATTACAAACCAAGATGCTCCAAGTCATTGATCGCATAAAACTTGCAACAAATAATAAGTGAAAGTTTCTACTTCTCTCTTTCGAGGACAGAATTCTAGTTAATTTTTTGCAATATAGATAGTTTTACACAACAAAAACACTGTAGTTCTCCAACAATGACAATATATACACACACACACACATTGTGTGTAAAAAAAATTAGGTGGAATTTTTTTTAAAAAAATATTAGCCTGACTTAACATTTATTTTTAGTCCGGTCCTGGATCCACCCCTAATTTTTGACCCAGCACTTTGTCCTTATCTTAACAACTTGTAATACTTAAATGTCGTATATAATGACAACAGCACAACATTCATCTCTGAGCATGCCAATTCCTGGATCTTTTCAGGGTAGCCTAATATCTACTTGGGGACAAACATAAATAAAATATTTTGGCATTATTTGTTGTCAACTTTTCCTCAATATAAAGTAAGGTTTTATTGAGTTGTGGGTCATCAATCAACTTTCTAATTTCATTTCCTCTGATACTCCTAAATATTACGCAACATGAATCCTACTCCAATATAAAATGGTCATTAAGCATCATATGCATTTTATTCTCAGATTGAGATAGTGATCATCAACAATGACAGCTATTTATTCACTTTATAACATTTATCCATAACTAAAGTTAATTCCTGTGTGCTCTGTTCTGATGTAACTGGAAGCAATATATTATGGAGACATAAACCCTAGCAAAATGCTAGAGTTTTATTTAGAATCTTCACAAAACTTGAAGCAATATATTATAGAATGGTGATCAAAATGCCCATCCAATTCAATTTATTATTCAATCTGAAAATTCCTTCAAAGAGGTCTAAGTAGCATCCCCACTATTTAAGTATATGCATGTTTTCAAGTATCATGTCTATAGAGATGTATCAACCTACCAGCAGTAATCCAGAAATACCTCCCACAAACAATCGATTGTAATTATTAACATTCTTTAAAACTTGAGAAACTTCGGTTTCATGCTGACAGTACAATGATGCTTCAGGTGTCAATTTAGTTATGTGCTGAGAGCACATTGGACACTTGCAAGGCTGCAATGCAGCACTGAAGTTCCAATACTGCAAAATACAACCTCCTACAAGAGGCAAATGCCAAATGGTGAGACAATTAAAACTGAATTTTAAACAAAAGCAAAAAAGGAAGAGAGGTCAGAAAGCAGCATTAATGACAAATGCTTTAATCCAATATTTTTTTTTTTTTTTTAACTAGACATAAAGAACAGGTAATAATCTTATACATTCAGAGCACACCGGAAGAATGTGACTTTAGAAGTCTCTATATTTGTAAGAGTGAAAGAACTGGTCGCATTCTCTTTTCTCTCAACAAAGGTGATAGTGAAAATCATATGAAGCTCTTCAATATGGCAAACAATCTGTAAAAATATAAAATCAAACAAGATTCTTGCAAGTACAAATACAAAACAGAAGCCTCCGAGAGTAACCAAACAATCATCGAAAGATAAAATATAATCAAATCGTCATAATCTATTTTACCAGCACTCTCTCAGTGAGTAATCATGGATCACGGGCAAGTCACAGCGAAACTATTCTTGCCGGCCTTTATAAGATATTGGGCATCGAGGTGTGGTTGAACAGGTCCCCATGGCTAGCAGCAGAGAATGAGCCTCACCACAGCTTTCGACATTATTAATAATGGAGAGTTATAACATACTCCTCTTTTTTTAAAACTAGAAGACAAATCTACACGAGTATTTGTTCATTTTTACCTCAAAAAACTGCTTACAAGAAAGGTTACTCATCACAAGGACACAACAAAGAAATTCACCAGCAAAATTTCAAAGTCAAATCTGTAAGTTCCTTCAAAATATTTCTCTGTCAAATTTTTACATTGTGTTAAATCTCCAAATACACAAATAAAATCAATGTCTAATTTAGCGGTTTTGTCTTTAAACAACGCCAGTATTGTCTGACCAAGAAACAATATCTAAAGAACAGATTAATAATTAACAACAAATGAAACAAATAAACAGCCAGCCTTACATACCGCAGTACCAATGGCCACAAGGACCACGGCAGGGAACATTAAAGTTCCCGAAACAGATAGGACACACGTCGTCCGTTGGTGGAGTCTCCATATTTGACCTCTTTCCCTCTGCAACCACAAGGCTCGTACTAGACGGTGCCGTTTCGGGAGGCGATAACGATGCATTAGCATCTTCAGCTGTTGTTCTCTCACTAGACGACGCCGTTTTCTCGTGGCTAGTAGTTTCTTGTTCGTTATCTTCATGTATTTCTCCTCCATTCTTATCGGCCATAGGCGGAGAATCCAAGTTAGGCTTTAGGGTTTTTAGGTGATTTTGGGGGAAGGAACGCGTCAACTAAAGGATTCCATCTTGATTGGGAATTTAACTGAGAATTGTTGGTGAAATTGAAGGACTGAATTGGCGTGCTCTGCTATGTAAATTGAAGATGACGGTACGGATCATGTTAGGCAAATACAGGGAGAGTTTACTTTTCAGCTTGACTCTACTTGATAACATTGCACCGTTGGTCCTTCATTTATAGCATTTCTAGTTATTTGTATCCTCAACTTTAGCAATAATCCAAACATTAGGCAAATACAAAGAAAATTTTTATTATTGCAATCAAATTTCGATTTTGAGTTCAAAATGCAGGGAACAATGAGTGGAATTGGAAGGAGCGAGCGTTAGCAGGTGGCCCTTGAACCCAATTTTTTTTAAGGTATTTTTTTTTCTTTCAAGTCAAAAAAAAAAAAAATGCTATAGCGATGGGAGGGTAATTTATTGAAGTGTGTTAATCAAATAGATTTATTATTGAATAACGAAATTCAAATCACCGGTGTTTCGTATCAATTTATGTGATAGTGTGATCCTTGTTACATTGGCAAATAAAATTATAATATATTTATGCATTGGATAATGTGACACTAAAATCATTGCTACATGGATCAGTACGAAATACTGGTGGGGCTGTGTTTATGACGTGAATCCCGATGCATGTTGATTTGTGTTGTGCGCTTTGATTTGATAATGGTGGACCGCCAACAATTATAGTTTTTTCTTTATATTATCTATTACTCTTAATTCATTAACTAAAATACGGATAAAATTGTATTTCTAATAAGTTTTAACTCGTGTGATTATGATAAATAGAACCAATCATTGAAGATAAACACCATATGAATAAGTTGGAGACCACGTTACCAGGGGGAGAGAGAGAGTCGTTAAAGATTAACTTTCTAAAAAGACTATAGAATAGAGATAAATATTGCAATTTTTCCTTTTTGGTAATTGATATTCATGTCATAAAATGTTATAACCCTGCGAAACAAGGTAACATACATAAAAGGAGTCCAAGGGTAGTCGTATTGCCATCAAAATAAAATTTGCTTACACCTCATTTTCACATGTTATTTACTTCTTAAGCCCTTGTTCGATACTCGTTATTTTCAAAATATATATTTTTCTTTCTTATTTTCAATCATATATTTTTCAATAAAATAATATTATACTCAAACCCTAACATTTTTCTTATTTTTTAACCACACATTCTCCAATAAAATATTATTTCAAAATGCATTTTTGACAAAAAAAAAAATAAAAAAAAAATGGGGCTCAAATAGACACTAAATTGAAATATAAATAATTATTTAATTATCTTTTAAATTAATGTGTACAATCCAACCAAGCCTATCGGTAAATCATTTATCAGTTAATCTTTTCCAAATATCAATTATAAAACAACCAAAGAGCAAACCATTACCACTATTCTGTAGAGTTAATACCCTAAATAGTCACCGAACTTTGCCAAAAGCTCCCAAGAGGTCACCGAACTTCAAAACTTCCCTAAATAGTCACTGAACTTTGCAAAAAGTTTCTTGGGGGTCACCAAACTTCAAAACTTCCGTAAATAGTCACCGAACTTTGCCAAAATTTCCCAAAAGGTCACCGAACTTTGCAAATTGGGATCCCATACATCAATTGTTTAGTGACCATCTAAAAACTTTTTGTAAAGTTGAGTGGCTATCTAGGGAAGTTTTGGCAAAATTCGGTGACTATTTAGAGAAGTTTTGAAGTTCGGTGACCCCTTAGAAATTTTTTGCAAAGTTCAGTGACTAGTTATGAAAGTTTTGAAGTTCAGTGTCCTCTTGGGAACTTTTGACAAAGTTCGGTGACTATTTAGGGTATTAACCCCAGAAGTTAACTAAACTGCAAGTTTGAAAGCAGCAAATTTTATAGAAATGATAGAAAAAATGCAAAGAATGAATATTATTTTCCTTTTTTTGGCTTGGCCTCCCAACACAACACAACACAACATACATACATACATACATACATATAATTTATTTATTTTTTTAACTCACCCTCAACTATGTAAAGTGAATTCCATCTATGTAATTTTAGAAAAATGTTGTTAGAAAATGTAAGTGTGTGTTAGGTGAAGAGAGAGAGAGGTAGAGGCGTATCATTTATTTGTTTTTAGTGTACCAGGACTATATTTGTAAATAATTGTAGTATATTTGTTTCGCGATTTTTCAGT
>CAIGRF010118762.1:42589-57300 GCA_903798235.1 Fraxinus ornus | reverse complement strand
GATTTAGGTTGGAGAAGTCAATACAGACCCTCCATTTGCCATTGTGCTTCTTTACAAGAACATGAATTGAAATCCACTTCGGATAGTTGGCTTCACTGATGAAGCCATTATTGACGAGCTTTTCTACCTCTTCTTTCAAGGCCTCATACCTTTCGGCATTCAAAGTTCTTCTCTTCTGCCTATGTAGGGTGCAGTTCGGATCAATTTGCAAATGGTGGCAGCTACTTCTGGGGTCTATCCCAACCATGTCTTCGTGTCTCCATGCAAAGACGTCTGCGTTTTTCGGTAGGAAGTCTTTTAATTCTTCCTTAGCCTCTTCTCCTAATTATTTGACGACATGTAGAACCTTAGACGCATCCCGTGGGTCTACGGGAATGTTTCCAGCTCCTTCATCGAGGCGGTTTGGGATTCAGATTCAATTATCCTGGGATCCAGTTCTTCCAAGGAAATTTCAGGTCTGGCATCTGCCATGACAGTATCTACCGTCAGAGGTGGCCCTTCTTCAGGGGCCTCTGACATTTCAACGTCCAATACCATGTTAACTCGCGATTCTACTTTCCTTAGATTATTGAGGTAGCATTCCCTAGATCCCATCTGATCACCCCGGACAGTGGCAATTCCTCTTTTCGTTGGGAATTTCATGCAGAGGAGATGGATAAAAGTGACTGCCCATAATTCTTTCAGGGTTGGTCTTCCCAGAACTCTGTGATAGGCAGATCGACGATCAACCACTAAAAATTCCATGAAGTGGTGTGCTAACAGGGGCAGAGCCCCCATTTCAACAGCCAAAGTAATTTTACCTTTAGGGATGATGCTGTCCTCGGTGAATTTATAGAGGGGCGAAGTCATTGGTGTTAGCGCATGACCTACGCCATCTTATCAAAAGTAGAGCCGAATAAGATGTCGACCGAATTGCCATTATCCACCAGCATTCGTTTCAGCCCATTGCGGGCTACCACAGCTCTGACTACCAAGGCGTCGCAGTGTGGGAAGTGCACACGTACCGTATCTTCCTGGGTGAATGTAATAGGCTCCACAATTCTGCCCCCTAAACATTGGATTACTATATAACTTGCCATGGGCGGACTCCTCGCCTATCTGGTATAGTTCCTTTGAGCATTTTTTTATTCACCTCCTACGTGGGGTCCTCCGATTATAGTATCAATTTCTCGAATAGGCTACTGTTCGCTGGAAGTAGTTGAATCCCTTCTGGGACGTTGCTCTTTTTGGGGCCTTTCCCTATCATCATTTCTGTCATTGTGTGGCGAGTGTTACCTCGTTTCTCCCCTTCATGGAGAGTCACGTCTCAGGGTGTTATTCTAGTAACGATTATCCCTTGCATTGCGAGGATTTCTTGAGGGTCGGTTCGCATCTCGGCAATCGCTTGTGTCATGGCCGTAGTAGCGATGAAAAGTGCAGTAATGCCGTAGAACCTCCTGGGGCCTATTTCTAGGCGTTCCGCCTCGTCCTATATTTCTAGAGGTTGAGGGTAGTCCAATGTTCCTTGTTAGATTAGTAGCGCTAGGGCCAGCATTTTTATAGGCCAAGGTAGGCACTGCATTCAGCGTGGCAGTGCTAGCGCTTGCCCCGAGGTGGGAGTTATAGCATGTCGGCCTGAGTCCATTGCTAGTTCACTATCTGGATGGTAGGTCCTCTACCAATTTGTCTCTAAGGCGGTGGGAGTCCCTGGACGGCTCTGTCTCGATGGTCAATCATCTCCTTGTCGACAATTTCAACTTTCATCATCGCCACCAATTCGTCATACGTTGATGAGTTTTTACTTCGGACATCCCTCCGAAATAAAGTATTCATGTTCAAGCCTCCTTTCAGAGCTGAAAGGGCCTTCTTATCTGTCACTTGTTCACAGTAAGTAATCTCATCAGTGAACGGGTGAGGTAGCTCTTCAGAGTTTTTCCTGCTGCTTGCCTCATATCTTGCAGGCACTATATTAGCGCCTCTCCCTCCTTCCTTGAAAGATACTGGTTCAGAAACGCCTTCTTCAGGTCTGGCCAGCTTCTTACGCTAAGAGAGGCCAATCTGTTGTACCACACCTCCGCAGCATCGCCAAGTGTTAGGTGGAAAGCCCTACACTTCAAGGCTGGCAGGCGCCACTTAGGCTTATCTGGGTTTTGTATTTGTTGATGTGCTTCTCCGGGTCGCCATTTCCTTCTTACTTAGGAATTTTTGGAGGGACAAAATTATGGGGCATCGAAAAGGTGCGGAGTTCCCTGGAGAAGGACAGGTTGTCATCATCATCATCTAGTTCGAATGACCTGCACGGTTCGTTAGAGATGTTCCCATCTGTTGTTGGGCGAGGCGGATGATGAGAAGTCTCGCCTCTGTTCCCCCAATCTACCGCGTTTCGCCTCTCTCGCTTATTCCGAAGTGGAGGGGCTTGAGCTTGGTCTTGCGTACGCTCATGATGGCGAGCTGTTTGATGTGTGGGCTGGTTCCTATTTCTAGGTTCCCGCCCAATTCTATCAAAGACATTGACAGACCTCTGGGACAGCTCTTCATATTCCGGAGGGAAGTTGTCCTCTCCTGCAAGGGCATTGGGAGCGGGAGTGTAGTTGGAAGTGTTCATTCCCACTTTTCTTTCAATGGGGGCTTCGCCCTGGGGACTAAAATGAGTCCTCCTGCTTGATTCTGCTTCAGTTCATCTATGAGCTGATTGAGGATTTTGTGGGGCTTGAAAACCACCTTGATTCTGTACCTGTATGAGGAGCTCTTGCATGACAACGTTCTGAGCTGCGATGTTCCTCATATTTGCAGCCATAGTAGCCACTTCGACAATTAGTTGGGTTGTTTGGTTGCCTCTGCGATACCGGTGATGGGGTCGCTGATGCGTCACATTTCGAGAAATCTCTTCTTCAGAGATCTCCCTTGTTCTCCTGGGGTTCACATCTTCGTCACTGGAGCTCACGATTCGAAGTGATGGATTTTTCCTTCTTTGTAGAGCTTGCGTACAGCCGACTCTTTTTCAAGAACCAATCCGTTTTTCAAGTGAGGATATCAACCATATATTTGAGCAAGCTTTTAGGTGGGAAGATTTCGTGGTTTAAGTAAGTTCCCACAGACGGCGCCAATCTGTTGACCTCGAAAAATGGCTCCGACACGTGGCTAACATAATAAGTCTTCAAGTCAACTCTTCTCTGTACATGTAGCACATCGTCAGTCACCCGTGGCCTTTCCTGGAGGGACTGGGAGCGACCGCGAGCACTTTGACGATCAAGTCAGTTTGGTTCAACCGAAAAAAGCTAACCGACGGTAGGATACTCGCCGGGAGGTGGTTGATAAAGTGTGTGAAAATAGGGTGCCAATATGTGAGGGAGAGAAAATGATACTAAGTTTGCACTATAGTTGGAGTAAAAAATAGGATCCCAAAAAAATGGGATTCCAATCCTTCTTCATGCACAAATATGTAGTATTTATACTAAGGATGGGAAGATGAGAGCCGTTGGATGAGGAGACATGTGCCGTTAGATCCTCAGGGTTCGTCCCATCATAGGCGTTAATCTATCTTTCCATAGGCTGGCTGGCATTGAATGTCTCGGACTGAATTGACAGTTTGGGTCCTGCTACACGTCCCATCAGTTAGGAGCGGAGCTGTAGAAGCGAAGTACGGGCCTTTGCATCCGCGGTGTGTTGCTGATGAGTTCGGTTTGCTCTCATGAGGTCGCTTCGGCTTATGTATTCAACTCGCCCCGTGCGCAATCACCTCGGCCGCCACGTGACAGTTTGCGGATCACTTCTGATGACACGTGGCTGGTGAGGTGGTGGGTCTAAAACGGCCGTAACAATAATAGTAATAATAATTTCCAAAAATTCGATATTACGATGATTTGGGCGAAAGGAAAACAAAATTATTGAAATATTATTGTAAGATTCGTATCGATAACAATAGATTCATATACTTTAGACAAAATCTCAACATTTTAATATTTACGAAAACAATCCAATGTTAAAACTTGCTTACAATTAAAATAGTTATGTCAAGGGACGGCCCAATAATTTTTTTACTTGAAAAAAAAAATTATGTAAAAAAAAATTTTCTAGTGTAATTTTTTATTTTTTTTACATATTAGCCCGGCCTATAATCCGGTCCTGGATCCATTCCTGGTTATGTCTAACTTGACGTGCAAGGTTTCAAAACAATACAAATATCCCTTTCTTGTGATTTCACAAAAGGCGAACCTGTGAATTGCCCGTGACTTATCATGAATTGTAAAATAAATTTCTTAAAAAGTTTGGAATCGTGGATGATATAAATAAAATATTTGAGTATAATCTGTAAAATAATGAAAGACTTTGGACTGCATCTGCAAATATTCTTTTGGCCTTATTTAATTTCATCAATGGCTATTAAACTTTGTACTTATATCACCTTGACCACTAAACTTTAATTTTACTTTGCTATAATTTGACCTCCTTGTTAACCACACTTACAGTTATGCCATTTAGGAAATTTAGTGGGTGTTCGGTAGGGATTATTAGATTTTAATAGGAATTTTTGAAATGTGTGGTTAGTCATCTCAACGAGCCGAGCTGAAACTCAAAGTTTGGGCTGAGCTTGAGCCAAAAGGGTTTGAGCTTTTTTTAGCTCGAGCCTAGCCGAGCAAAATTTGGACCAAAAAATTCCGACTCAACCCGAGCTAGCCCGATTTTTTTTCTTAAAAATAGCTGCCACGCACTATTGTACAGGCAACTACTTTAAGTATTCTATTTTTTTTTTTTTTTCTTAACGGGCAAGTTCGTACGGGCCGGCTCCGGGTGGCTCGACGAGCCACACGGTCGGCCCGAGTCACGAGCTAGCCCGTCTCGGACTTTTTAAAGGTTGAGTCCGAGTCGTTCGAGCTCTCGAATTTTTTTGCTATGTCTAAGTGTGGTATCCATGAAAAATATGATTAATATTGATTATTTGATTTTAATTTAATTTAAAATCTAATTTTAATCCCACGAAGCCCCTAATTATTACTTCCAAAAAAGAGTAAAGCTCGTTTCTTCTTTGTTTCTTCTGCTACAATGACGAGCATGAACACTGCAAACAAAAGCACCAGATTCTTCCCTTCACGCACTCACCACACCACCACTTTCTGCACCCGCAGCCACCAGATCGCCGCCCTAGCCATAGTAGTCACCACTTTCTTTCTCACTAGACTCTTCGACCACACTCTGGGACCCTGCTCTTCGTCGTACCAAAACAAATTCCCCGATGTGAATCGGAAATACGACGGCGTTGTGCGATTTGGGGATTCGGGTGGGTGGCCTGAGAGAGGGTATGGGACTCAACTGAATTTGAAGATCTATGTGTATGGCGAGAACGAGGTTGAGGGACTCAAGCTGCTGTTGTATGGCCGTGAAGGGAAGATTTCTCCCGAGGCTTGCATCAAAGGCCAGTGGGGCACTCAGGTAATTTTATCTGACATTCTATGTTTTTTATTTGTGGTAATTGACAGTGTATATTTGCTCAATAATGAAATGCTTAACCGACTTCAGTAATGTTGAAATTACTGCTACAACGACAACTACTGAGCAAATTATTCTTCTCAGTAAACTTGGACTTTGTATACATTTTGGAAGAATCTACATTGTTGAGAAAGCACCAGACATATATGCCTTTTCTTGAATTGGACCAGTTGGTAAAGTTTGTTTCGAATCTGAGTCTACGAATCATATACTCTCACAATTTGGATATATCAGATGGAAATATAAAGTCAGGGGAGACTTTCTCTTGGATAACCGAATTAGTTTTATTTCCTTTTTGGGCAGGGGACTGTGGCAGTGCACACTTGAGTAGAAAATTTAAGGAAATGAATTGATGCCTTGCTGAGAATCAAGTAATAGGAGATTAATTGCGTAATGAACACCAGTTTGTCATGGAAATAAAGAATAAATGGTATTTATGTTAACAATACATCAATAGATAGGTTACTAGTTTTGTAGGTTGTTGGTGATTTGCGAGCCAGAAGTGTATTGAGCTTATGTAGGATTTTCGTAATACGGTGAAGAAGTTATGCCCCCTTCATAATAATGAAAGTATTTTGATAATTCCAGATTCAAGCACAATAAGATATGTCTTGTATAAGTGATCTTATAAATAAACTGCATCCCTTTGTCGTTTTCCCAAGTACTTAGGAAATGTGGTTCTTTCCTATGTTTATTCATTAAAAGAAAATAGAAGCTTTATTCCTTGAAACATCACCATTGGGAAGATCAAGAGGGCACCCAAAATTGACATTTGGCCCTTGTTTGACATCCATTTTTTTTCTCATTCTCCTTCTCATTTTTTTTTCTCTTTCTTCATTTCAACCACACATTCTATAAATAAAATAATATTACACGTAAACCCAAAAACTCTCCTTATTTTTTAACCACACATTCTTCCATCAATCACTATTCCAAATCAAATCCTTCTCTAAAATGGGTGTCAAACACAACCTTGGTTTTTTCCCTTTTTGTGTGATTTTAATATAAGTTCTTCACGTCCTGTAGGTTAAAGTACACAGGTTGCTTTTGCAGTCGAGGTTTCGGACAAGAAAGAAAGAAGAGGCAGATCTGTTCTTTGTGCCAACTTATGTTAAATGTGTACGAATGATGGGTGGCCTGAACGATAAAGAGATCAACCAAACTTACGTCAAGGTACTGAGACTTCTGATTCTAAGGCTGGCAACTTGAGACAAATTATGAGTACTGTACATTGTAATCCACACCGACGCTATTTTGTTTCAGGTTTTAGGTCAAATGCCATATTTCAGGTTATCTGGTGGGCGCGACCACGTTTTTGTCTTCCCGAGGTATGATGTTTTAGTTCTTGGTAATTGTGATCACACGAGTATTCATATTGCCAACTTATGTGATGAAATTGCTTTTACGGGGAAATATAATCTAGAAATTAGGAACATATAAATTACTTAGTTAATTATATATTATACATTAATTATAATTATGACTATTTTCTCCCATAGCACTTAAATGCAGTGTTCCAAAAAGCGTAAAGCGTGGCTAAGTGAAGCTTCAAATTTTATGAGCTTAAATGAGCCCAAGCGAGGCTTAGGCGTAAAAAAAAAACGTTTTCTTATTTTTAATATTATTTTAAATCATTTAATAATTAAAATAATACATACCAAATATCTAAAATTATAAAATATTATGTGTGTGTTTGAATCTCATTTTTAAGAAATTAACTAGTCTGGTTACGATTGGGGCTTCTGTTGGTTTTAACCTGATATTTAAACTAATGTAGTGTCTAATACTCATTTTAATGAGAATAGAAATTTTGGAATAGTGATTGATGAGAGAATGTGTGGTGGAAAAGTGATGAAAAGTTTTATATTTGTGTGTAATATTATTTTATTTGGAAAATGTGTGGTTGAAAGGAAAAAAGAGAAAAAAATGAGAATGAGAAAAAAATGGGTGTCAAATAGGGGCTATATTTACTTAATAATTTGTACCATTAGTCAATTATACAATTTTCAAGTTTTTGAAATGCAAAAATTAGAATATTTTTTATAGTTTCAATTTTCAACTAGACAAGACCTATTTAGCCCCTGTTTGCCCCCATTAAAATTTTTATACATTATTTCTCTCTTCTTTTCAACCACACATATTCAAATAAAATAATATTACACGAAAATTTAAAAGTTTTCATTCTTTTTTAACCACACATTCTCCTAAAAATTAATATTCCAAGATATATTATTCCAAAAATCTCATTATAATGGAGATCAAACAAGGGTTTAATAGATTTATAGAATTTCTTACGTGCTTTTGGAGTTTGCAATGAAATAACATGTCTCAAGATCATAATTACATAATCTAGATAGCATTATAATTTAAAACTTATTTAACTATTTAGATAAAGTCATTTTTAACTTTTGTATAGGTAAAATCTTTTAAATATTCGAAATTAAAGTCAAATGAAAAGTTATTTTTTTAAAAAATAAAAATTAATAAGCTAAAGTCAAATAAAAGACATAAAAAAAGGAAAAAAATTTTTTTTAATAAAGAACGCCAGGGAAGAAGTAAGAGAGGAAGTAAAAAATTCAGCCGTTTAGGAATTGGAAAAAAAAGCGTCTATGTGTGAAGCGAGGCATTTTGCCCGAGAAACGAGCTTTTTAAAACACTGCTTAAATGTTAATATTTGCAGTCTTATGAATAAATTTGAGTTGTTCTTGAACAAAGTTCTCTAAACCATTAATTATTGTTATTTACTTTAATGGGGCATTGTCATGAGATCAAAACTGCTCCCCTTGTAAAACATAAGAAGAAGAACACATACTTAAAGGAAGGAGAAGAAAGCAAGTGAATTCTTGTAGAAATTTTCTACCTAGTTTCCAATTTCTTTGATTCTATTAAAATGGAGTGTATATCTATCTACCTGCTGGAAAGTTTATTTATCGAGTAGGTTCCAGCATTTTTATTGAATCTATTGGATTTTTATCATTTTTGATGGGTGCTTTTCGCTAAATTGCAGTGGTGCTGGTGCTCACTTGTTTAAGTCTTGGGCGACATATTTGAACCGTTCCATAATTCTGACTCCCGAGGTATGATCTTGTTACATGTATTCCTTGTGTTACCATGGTGAAGCCAGAACCTGCCTTTTGGTTGTTTGCCATCTAAATAATAAAGTCATTGTAATAAGTGGCAGTTTGCTTCAACACTCAGAATATTTTAAAAGGCAAAAGTTTGAAGCTGAGAGTTTCAATTTTAACCAATTTAAAAGATCTTTTCAAGATCAATTTTCTGAAGAATGTTTATAATTGTAAACGCAGGGAGACCGCACAGATAAACGAGACATTAGTGCCTTCAATACGTGGAAAGACATCATAATACCTGGAAATGTTGATGATGGGATGACAGCTAACGGGACTAGGCTGGTTGACCCTTTGCCTTTATCAAAAAGGAAGTATTTGGCAAACTTTTTAGGTCGAGCACAAGGAAAAGTCGGCCGTTTGCAATTGATAGAGCTTGCAAAGCAATTCCCTGATAAGGTATGCATTTCTTTTCTGGATCGTGTTATTATTTTCTCTTTCAATTTTTCGTTTGACCGATATACACGTGCTTCAAAATTCGCCAAAAGGAAAACAATTATTTGAATAGTGGATTTTCTGAAGGGTTACAAGCAGTTGACTTTGTGGTTAAGAATCTCTATCCTTGCATAGAAAATAGCTATAATATCTATGGAAAGGGAATTAATGCTGGGTGTTTCTTTTACTTTTTTAGACAAAAGTATGCTCCCATATGGAAATTAGTCTTACAAACATACATGCATAGTTCATTGAAGCCCTTGTATATTCCCAACCCTCCACCCCCTACTGAAATTGAAAACTTTGGGAAAAAAAATGAAATTGTCCAAGATTTTATAAAAAATTGAAAAAGAGAGTCATTTTCCTGTGAGTCCTGCATTTACTTAGCAATCTTATTGTGTACCCATAAATGCCAAAAGAAAGCATGACTTCTCAAAATATCAAGGATTTCAGGCTTTTGGAGAACGCGAGTTCCCATTATGTTAGCAGAACCCCTCAGAACTCGTTGTCCAAATTTTATTAAAAATTGAAAAAGAGAAACTCATTTTCTTGTGACTCCTGGATTTATTTAGCAACTTTATCATGTAGCCACAAATGTCAAAAGAAAGCATGACTTTCCAAAATATCAAGGATTTCAGGCTTTTGGAGAATATTCAGGTTCCCATTATATGACAGAACCTTCAGAATTGGTGGGAATCTGAAATTAATAAATAAATTAAATATATTTTTATCAATCAAGTCCGAGTAATGATAACAAAGAGTTCCAGGTCCAAGGGTAGGGAGATTTCAAGAAAGTGATAAAATGCATTTTAATATACATGCGTCCTATTTAATCTGGGTGGTGTGGGGTGAAGCTATGGTGGGTCAAGTTGATTATATATAATACTAGTTTTTACCCGTGCAATGCACGGGTTGTCTCATTTTTGAAGGTGATATTAGTGTTTTATGTGTTAAAATTAGATGAGAATTAGATGTAAATTTCCACACGCACATTTTGTATGAAAGTGCACATTAAAGCCGTAAGAAGTAAAAACAATGGATTGCCTCCAGAAAAAAAGTATTAGAACTTTTTAAAAAAAAAATAATGCCAGCATTGTACGGACACCAGCCTTCGCGCAGTGAGGGAAACTGCTTTATAGCAATTTTCTTCCATGCTTGCCTCTGTTTCCATTAGTATCTCCTACTGAAATCTCCTCTCCAGACACTGCTTATATCTCCTCAATTTATGCTGCATTTGCAAGCTCAAATAACTCGGGGCCTTTTGAAACCTCAACGCTGATATTCTTCTCCTCCTCCGTTATGGTTCTGACCATCAAACTCTCCTCAGCAACCGACCCATCTCCAGCACTCTTATCTTTCGTTTCAGTGCCAAAATCTCCCATACCACCATCGGATTCATGAACCTGCACTCCTTAACTATAATTCCCCACCTCAATCTGGGTCTTAGAATCACTTTTTTCTTCTACAGTTCCAACCAGTTTCTCAGTACTCCCACCTTCTCGTTGCCTACACCAGCTTCCACTACTGTCCCTGAATCATTTTCAAGAATTTGAGTTCTCTTTGGCTCCAGCTCAGCTCCTTCCTCTTTCTCAATGTGTTGTCCCTTGCCTCTCTCCTCTATCTCAGCTATGACTTTAGGACCCATCGCTTCCATTCCCCCTCTTTCCACTGGCGCATCACCGATCACGTCCATATCCAACTGAGTATGAGGTCTCAAATCCCATGTGCAAGAACTAACCTTGCTTCCATCACTTGCCACTACCTACACCAATTCCTCCTCACCCTTCGAAGCAAGCAGCGACTCACTTAATTATGAATGTGAAAACACATTTAATGGCATCAGCTAGAGGACTGATGGTCTGCCTAGCACAAGTGATGCTACTTATAAAGATTTTGATAAAACAAAGTAAGAATTATGGCCAATAATAGCAAACAACTCAGCAACTTTTTTGTTCAATATGTTAAACACGACAACATAAACTTTGTCATCAAGATTTACCTGACAATCTAAATAGGCTACTAAACTGTTTTCATCGAAAAATACCTAAATACAAATTGATTTGATAAAAAAAAAAAAAAAAACTTACTTCAGCCTGGTCTTGTTCCTTCCTTGTGAAACAGAAATAGCACGCAACATAGAGACAAAATTGCCTATTGAGTCCATAAACCCTGAGTTCTGATAATGAAACAACATAAACCTATTACTATGGCAGAATGTGATTATCCACCTCAGTCAATTTCAAAGTACTTCAACTGCATGATATGCAGTTTACTAATTGGTACATTCATACTCTGTTTGGTTTTTATGTTAAAACCTTTTTTCATAATTTCTGTAATGTGTGGCTAAAACCGATCTCTTTCAAATTCTTATTCTGAACTTATGTTCCAAAAGCTAATTATAAATAATTTCACAGTGAGTAAAATGAGTACTACTTTACGTCGCTTGATTGATGCATCATGAAAGTAAATAATTCATAATCGAGCCTTAATAAGGAATTGAAAAAATCATACTGAAGAAAATCTTTAATCATGGCACGTTAAGAAATCATTCATACTAACAAACTGTACAAGCAAAAGGGCACAATGTTGCATAAAAAATATGAAAAAAGGCCTGATTGATAATTAACAAAATCTAAAAGCAAATTAATGCTTACCTCGAGTGAAAAATTAATGTTTTACAAAAAAAACTGACTAAAGCTAGGAAAGAAAGGATTTCTTTTTACTAACATATTAGCAGTTCGAGTTTTTATGTATGTAATACCACCAGCCCTCACCCCCAAACCAAGCTAGCCATCCCCGACTTGAAGTCTAGATTTTCGTAAATTCTTTTCCTTCTCTAAACACTATTTCTATTTACTACTTATCTTTTTGGACAGTCATTGCTTATTCACAGCCTTCCACATGCTGAACTATTCTTTTTTTTTTTTTTTTCCTCTTTTTGAAGAAGAAATTTTGTGGTTAGCAACTTAGCAGAGAGAAAATTAACAAGCATCAAAAAAACATACTCTAATCCATAAACTTAGATGCAAAACACTTAATAAAAGCCCAAAAATCCTAACCATAGCACCAAGCCTAAGAACCATGGAAAAACATACCTGATTTGCTTTGCACCCTAAGCCCATCAAAAAGTTATTGGGATTTATATCATGGTGAAGAAACCCTCTTGAATGCATGTATTCCACTCTATTAATCTAAAGAGAATCGTAAGTTACTTAATAACAACTAAAACTAAAAGCTTTAGGAAGGACTTCATTGAGTTGTAACTACTCACTAATTGATCTGCAAGCATTAGTACTGTTTTCAAGGAGAACTTCCTGGTGCAATAGTTGAAGATATCTTCCAGACTTGGTCCAAGAAGGTTGATAACCATGACATTGTACTCTCCCTCACTTCCAAACCATTTCAGGTTGGGAATGCCCGCTACAAGAAGAAATGCCAACAGACATTGTTACTAAAGATTCAGAAAATGTGAACCATTATATAAATACATAGTGAAATGGATCGCCAAAAGGTTAAAACTCACCTAAAATTAAAAAACAAAAGAGAAAATAGTATTTTTTATATTTTAAAATATGATTTAAATTAAAATCATAAAAGTACAATAAAATAAAACAATTTAGGGCGGCTTTACTAAATTCGGGACAAGGACCATGATTCCCATCCCCGCCCAGTTTACTATTCGGGGCAAGGATTTCCCACCACATTCGGGTCGGGACAATGCAGGGCGAAGAGGGGCAGGGACGAGGGAATTTGCCATCCCACCTCTTTTAAGGGGAAGAAGTGGGTTTGCTTATAGCTATTTTAATTAAATTTTCAAATTTAATCTCCTCTTTCAAGGGGAAACGCTAGATTTGATAGTCTTAACCTTTTTATATTGTAAAGCAATAAAAGTAAGCTATTATGTAATTTCATTTAATTTTCAAATTGATTCCTAAGAAAATATATAATTTATGAGTGATGAACAAACGTCAGAAAAAGCAGTGCTCAAATTGAGACTGATAAATAGAAATTTCTGGAAATCGTCTCTTGAGAGCATTATATTAAAGAAATTATATTCAATCAAAATGCAACATCTCCACCTATGTATATACCAATTTTTTTTGGAATGCATGCATGAGCGAGAGAGAGAGAGACTTACTTCCCACCTTGGAGAAGTTTGATTCATAGTGAAGTTGAGGATGTTTGGTCTTCACAGATTCCTAGTGGTTGCAGTAGTTATATTAAAATTTTGTGTGAGAATCATAAAAATGTGTTGAGAATAAACATCAATCACATCGTCTTTCTTGAGACTTTTAACTTTGCAAATTACAAAAAGACTTAGTAGCATACATCTACTCTATTACACAAGTTGATTGGTTCCTAAGTTTTATCTCACATCATGGTAGGTATATCTACCAGCGTGCTATAAGTGTTCAGTTATGTCAATGACGCCAAAAGGGGTATTAAATGAACGGAATTTGGATATGGACAGAATATAATGAAATAGAGTCACTTTGCGTTTCCCTCTAAAATGAGAATTATGCTAATTCAGGAAGTGCTCACGTGAAGTGCCATGACTACTTCTCTTTCTATATAAACAAATGCTAATTCAGTTAGGATTACATCAGCTAACAATTCGATAAATTGGAAGTAAACATAGTTGATTCTCCTCGAAGAAGACCAAACTAAAAGAGTTTTATAGTTCTCTGTTCCTTGTTTAGTTCACATTTTAGGGAGCTCTCTATCTTGTTAAATGTATACGAAACAACAGACAACAATTAGCATGCATCAATTCATGAAGTGAATATTAATGAAACTATATACTTCCAAATTAAAAAGTAACCTAGTAGCATACATTGCTAAAACAAATGTTAATTCAGTTTCATAAAGAAAAAAATGCTTTTAGGATTACATTAGCAAACATATATCTTGGTTATTTCTACTTGAAAAAGGATTGAATTGAAAGAGTTCTGTAGTTCTATATTTCTTGTTTAGTCCAAATTATTTATTTAGTCCGCATTATATGGAACTCTCACATGAAACAACAGATGGCACTTAGTTTTCAAACCCTATTTTTCAGCATTATGGATAACAGAATGAATCAGTAAGCATTGCGGATCCACATAAGCGTCGTAAGAAAATCACATCAAAATAAGTAAATCACCCCAGATCATACAAGAGCGTTGCAATACCAAGCAAAGGGTTCGGTTAAAATAGCATGGTTCCACCAAGTATACAAATGGAACATAACTGAACATGTCATCTGATTATATTTTCTAAATTGACCACACTAACAATCCATCCTTCTCCTGAAAAGGGTGATTTTAGTAATTAACCAAATAATATTAAAGTCTATTAAATATAGAATAGCCCATCAATTAATCAAATAATCACACCCACGACTTCATATAACAAAAAGAATAAAAGTACAAAAGTAAAGACATGCATACCGGCTGATGGGAACTTCTTCTCCATTTTGAATATTGACACCTACATTAATAGAGTCAACAGATCTTTTCAGGATAACATGAGCAAAATTCACCTCCAAGGATATCCACAAGAAAGAACACAAAAAAGGAAAAAAAGGACTGATTACGAAGTTCAAATAAAATGTACCTCAATAGAGTTCACCGAATGAACCACTTCCAATTTTCCTACCAAGCTTAAATTTTCCACCCACAATATGATCCTACATCTTTTCTTATA
>CAIGRF010118762.1:0-26074 GCA_903798235.1 Fraxinus ornus | reverse complement strand
TGGTGGTTTGATCTTGACTAATTTTGGTAGATCATTTGGATCGATGACCCTAGTCAAGTGGAGTGTTCTTGGCCGGTTCTAATCTCTCTCTGGAAGGTGATTTGCATAAACATGGAAGCTGTTCCTCAGCCTAATCAATCTTCCATTTTCGGCCAGTGAAGGGACTATAAAAGGGAAGAAAAACTCCTTTTAGTTACTGTCATTTTTGGGCTTTAATGTTCTGTCTTTGATTTCTCTATGCATTGAAAATATTTATTTTTACAGTGTGATTATTGTGAAGCTAGATATATTCTGATTATGTGGTTTGGTAATTATAATATGCTATTTTTTCCCAACAATCTTGCTAGCTTCATTCATCCTCCCTTCCTTACAATACCACTTAATCACGATATTATGAGTAACCTCATTGGGCTTCACTCATTTCTCTGTCATTTCCT
This sequence comes from Fraxinus ornus, assembly GCA_903798235.1. Taxonomy (NCBI): domain Eukaryota; kingdom Viridiplantae; phylum Streptophyta; class Magnoliopsida; order Lamiales; family Oleaceae; genus Fraxinus; species Fraxinus ornus. The sequence continues at coordinate 25,637 of CAIGRF010118762.1, read as the reverse complement.
CCATCAACTTGAAAGCTGCAAAACTATTTTTCATCTCAAAATACCCGTTTATCAACGTGTTGTAAGTAACCACGTCGGGCAACAATTTCAACCTCCCCATCTCATCTCTCAACCTACATGCCTCATCAATCTTCCCCTGTTTACAAAATCCATCAATCAATATATTATATGTCCAAGCATCCTTCAACCACCCCATCTTACAATACTCATGAACCAAAATATTGTACGTACTCCTATTAGGCGGAAGCCCCTTCTCCTTTTTATCGAACAACAAATAACGCACGTCATGCAATCTTCCCTTCTTACATAATGGGACCAATATTGTATTATAACTCACATTTTCTGTATTACACCCAAATTCACTTTCCATATTCTTAAAAAATTCAATTGCCTCCTTATGTTTATATTCTAAGCAAAAGCCGCTAATCAAAATATTACAAGTATTCACATTTCGGACCACACCAAGTTTTAAAGCATCATTAAACAATTCTTTGCAAAAATCAGTAGCCCGTGAGGAGGAATTCTTTACCAGTGAGTTCAACAAAGTGTCGAAAGTCAACAGGGTGGAGCGGTGGCCATAGCACTTCATTTTCTTGAAAACCTGGGCAGCAATGTGGGGCCATCCCGAGTGACAGTAGGTCAAAATTGAAGTATCCAAGAGGGCTTTCAATGGGGACGGAAGGGACGGCCAAGTGTGGAGGAGGTAATGATGTAAATGGTAGTGGGGATGATCAGAGACGATATGGGACTGAAGAATATTTTTGGCATCCGTAAATTTTTGATAAGATAAAAGGGATGAGAGTATCGAAAGAAGAGGGGGGAGAGGTAGAGGGGCTGAATGTAGGGTATTAGAATGAAGAAAGACAGAAGAGTTGAAGAGAAATGGTGGAGAGAAGGGGAAGAAAGAATTGAGTGGATAATGGGTGAGGTTAAGAACGAGACAAATGGAGCAAGAGTGTGCGAATTGGGATGGCCTTTTGCTATGGACTTCAATAGAGAAGAGTTAAGTGGAGTTCAGTAATGGCGGTAAAAAACTTGTTGCTTATTTTTATATCGTAAGTGTACGATATCGAATAAGTAATATAGTGGACTTAAGAGTCCGAATTATCGTTCCCACGAGGACTATACTTTAGTTCTGGATATATATTTCTCCTACTACTATTTGACGAAAATAAATAACTCCAAATTAAGATTGTAAGGGATGTGGAAGTTTGGACTAACTAAATTCCTAGAAAGAATGAAAATCTATTAAATAATATTGGAGACAAACGGATCAAAGATTCAAATATGCGAAGGTATTAGGGCAGAATAATTTCACATAATGATCACCTTAGTTATCAACTCGAGATTCTAGCCTAATGTAGTGTTCAGTCGAATTCTCCTACGGTATTCAATTTACCCCTCTCGAGTTCTCATTAAGCCTATTTAATTAAATCAATTCCATATCTCTATGCAAATTTTCCTTAGTTAAACGAGTTAAGGCACTAGGAATTCATATAACGACCGCATCACTTAGTATAGGTATCTCTGCACGTTATACCTTGTTACCGAATTTTATTACACGTTCTAAGTTTCGAACTCACCTCTCGACTCGTAAGAAAGTCAATAAATCATCAAATTAATGGCCAGGTAATTTGAAGCATTACACACATAACAAAATCAACACATGGAAGAATAAAATCATAATTTCATGAATTAAATAACTAATGGTTTCAAAGATTACATTGTTCGCCCTAATAATCAAATTAGCTACTCATAATCAAAGTAATGAAATAAATAACAAAAGTTGAATACATCACCTGATTTAATCGATACAAAAGTTGGAAAAGAATTATTTCTTGCACCAAGATCTTCTTCCTCTTCCAATTCTTGATTGTGGCTCGAATCCTTGGTGTAATTCCTCTCTTGAATCTCCTTTTAATCTTGTGTTTCTCTCTCTATTTTTGCAAGGTGTGGAACCCTATTTCGTGCCTCTCTTAGCCTATTTATACTTCTCATACATCCTTAGCCAAGTTGGAGTCCTCTTTGTGGGCTTTTTCGTAGCCCAAAAATACCCTAATTTTCTTCGCGGCGCAGCGCTTGAGCGCTAGGAAGCAACGCTTGAGCATCGCGATTTTTGCCTGAGTAGCGCTTGAGCGCTGGCCTTCTGAAAATCCGTAGCGCTTGAGCACTACAATTCTGTCCATTTTCTTGTGTTTCGCTTTCCGGCGCTTGGGCGCTATTTACGGGCGCTTGAGCGCCAATTTTCTGCTCCATTCTTTTCTTAAATTGCTTCAAAAACCTCTTTTCATCCTTTCATCCTTCCTTCAACCAAAACACTAGCAAACACATTAAATTCGTTCTATAATCAACATGTTAATCATACAAACGAAGCTCCAATGATATAAAATCCATGTGCAAAACACATTCATCAGGCGCGATTTTGTAGCTGTGACTTTTGTGAATTTTAAATGCTCCGCACAATACGGTGCATTGCTCCGTATTGTGCGGAGCTGCACTCTCGCACTGCTCCGCATAATGCGAAGAGACACGGAGCTCCGCATTGTGCGGAGCAGTTTCCCGCACTGCTCCGTATAATGCGGAGTGCGGTCCGGAGTGTCTCCGCGCACACTAAAAAAAAAACTTGCTCGGCACATTGCAGAGCAAGTCTCCTCCGCATTGTGCGGAGCGTGGTGTCCGCACACCAGTGTCCTGTGCAGAGAGTTTTTTTTTTAATGTCTTCTTCTTATTATTATTATACCAAAAATGAATCTGAATCACTTTGCCATTCAAACAAATAAATAACATGAAATATGAAAAAAGTGTAAGTAATTGGCAATTTTCCTAACAAGATTAAATTGATCTTTTTTTGAATAAAATCAGACCCAGCAAATCAAAGCTGCATAAAAATAATTCGTTTTGTATCACACGATCTAAAACAAATAAAAATTAAATCGAAAACCAAATTAAACGTATGAAAACTAGCAAAACAAAAATTCCCAAGGAATTCCGATTGGGTTAAAAAACTTGTACCTAGCTCGTCTTTGGTCTCGTAATTGCTCGATTCTTTCAATTTATGTATCCCCAAATCCTCAATCATACCTCCAAGAACAAAGAGAAAGAGTGAGAAGTGAAAAGATTAATAATTGAAAACCTTGAATAATTAACAACACCAACCTATTTCAAATAGAAATATTTCAATGCTTGATTCATCAAGAACACCATGTAACTATTCAAGAAAATAAATTCAGAGAATTTCTGTTAGTTATCAACAGTTCTTCAAAGAAAAATGGAGCTTATGGCAAGAAAATTACATAGAATAGAGAACACGACCGTATAAGATATGGAGAAGATATTTATAGAATTTCAACTGCATAGTCAACAAAGATGGCTTCATACTGTAGCAAAATAAGATTGGAAAGAGGTGAAGTGTGGAAATTCGTGTGACAAAAATGAATAGTGAATCCGGGATTCACTCTTTTAAGTAGTAGTGATTATATAATTTTCATTTTACATTAAAAAAATCAATGAACAAGCACGTGGCACACATTAATCCACAATTTGATGAAGAAAACTTTTACACAAGGTGGCCCATGCATTTCATCAAGCTTCCACACCATTCATTTATCTTCAGCCAAATATGAAGGGATAAAAGATTAGGCATCGCAGGATAGATAGTCTTCAAAAAATTGAAAAAACTGAATCCTCCCTCATCTCTCTCTACTATACTTATTGGTTGAGAGAAAATGGGTACAATTGGGCACACAATTTGTTGTCTTTCTTGGAAGAGCAACCAGCTGATGGTTCAATCTGAACCAAGAAAGGGATTGGGCTCAAGGAGAAATTTGTGTGTTAATGAAGAAAGTGAGGAACAATTAGGGCTGTTTAATAGGAGGGCTGCTATGGTTACTGGGGTGTCTTTACTTTCATCAGTAGTTTTCGAGTTTCCAGGAGAGGTGTTGGCAGTGGTGAAACAAGGTCCTTTAGCAGGGAGGATTCCTGGCCTCTCCGAACCAAATGAACAAGGTTAGTCTTGGTGGGATTTTGTGTACTTCAGGTATTTTTGATGCTGGACTAGAAAAGACTAGATATAATTAAAGAAGAAAAGTTTATGTTTGTAATAGCATTCGAACATTATGTCTTAGATATGATCTTGGTGCATTTTGCTTGTGTGAATCTCGAATTTGACAAAGAATCATGGTATACACTGTGACTTTGTTCAATAAACGCATGCTTTGGAAGTAATATTGGAGGACAGTATAATGAATAAAATTTTAATACTATCCAATCCCACAAAACAAGCCCATAAGGGATGTCATTTCCACTGGCTTTTTCTCATTTTCCATTCTTTGGAAAAGTATCACCATTGTTAACATACAATTAAACTAAAGTTTGTAATCTCATGTTTATGTTCTGAAGAAATACCTCTTATAAATCCCTTTTACGGATGAAAATTTGAGATGCTCAAGCTTTTCAGCTGTTTTATGGTTTAGTTTCTCAATGAATGTTCATCTTCAATAGAGAAAAACTGCTCAGACAGGTTGGAGGACATATCGAAGACCGGAAGAGAAGTCGGGAGGCCATGGCGTTGGGTGGAGTCCCATCATCCCATATGCCTTCTCAGTTCCTCAAGACTGGGAAGAGGTAAACATCTTGAGAGTCGAGGCTTTATAAGTGATTTCAAAGAAAAAAGACCCCTAAAAATCCTTAATATACTATAAGAAATAAGAATATCACGGCTACTAGTATAATTAGGCTCCACACAATTTAACGACCCTCAGAATCCCTCTCTACAAAGCCAGTTTTTTCCTTCTTTAGACATTCTTCCTCTGGTTCTCAACAGGTTCCAGTGTCAATTGCTGATCTTGGAGGCACAGAGATTGATTTGAGATTTGCTAGCCCAAAAGAAGGACGCCTTTTTGTAATTGTTGCTCCTGTTCGAAGATTTGCAGATGGTATCTCCTTACACTTAACTGCTCATGTTCCGATTGTGGTGTACAAATTATGTCGAAAGCCTATCTTAGTGGTGTCCCTTAATCTGTAGATTGATTCCCCACACCAGCCTGGGGTTGGGGGAATCCAACTCTTAAGGTATACATAAAAAGTCAATTGTATTATTGAAAGAACTAAAATCTTGATTGCTCTATGTTGCACAGATATTGGTGATGATGCCACAATAGAACGCATAGGCCCTCCAGAGATAGTAATCAATGCATTCGGGCCAGAGGTAATTGGTGAGAACGTAGAAGGAAAGGTGTTAAGCTCAGAAGTAGCAGAATACTCAGGAAGAAAGTACTATCAGTTCGAGTTAGAGCCACCTCATGTTCTAATCACAGCAACTGCAGCCGGAAATCGCCTCTACTTGTTCAGTGTAACTGCAAATGGTAAACTTCCAGGCCTATTCTTCGAGCCTAATGCCGTGAATTTCAATCTTTCTCACTTTCTCACTGTTTTGGTTCTTCAGGTCTACAATGGAAGAAGCACTATAAGGATTTGAAAAAGATAGCTGATTCATTTCGAGTTGTTTAAACGAAAAATCACATCTCAATGTGTCTTATAATATGTCCTTACACGTGACTCAATTTATTGTTTATTTTTGATTGAAAGTAATCTCATTTCTAAATAAATAGAATTGTTAATTCGTAAAATGAGAAACTAAATTTAACCCTGAAGGGTAGATCAATTGGTCAGGTCTTGGGTTTGCTCCCCAATGGTCACCAGTTCGAGTCCCCTTAGGACCACTGAGGTGAGAAACGGGTGTGAACTCCAGGGTCCCGTGGAATTAGTCGAGGTGCGCGCAAGTTGGCCCGAACATCTATGGTTATCAAAATAAAATAAAATTGAGAAACTAAATTCAATGTACAATAATTGAGAAAATAAGAAATAACTTGATAAAGTAGAAAGTTGTTCATTAATCGATAAATTATTAACTTATCAATTGAAAAATTGCTAAATTAATAGATTTTTATTTGGCTGCACAACTAAATTTAATATTTAATTTCATATAAATAAACCCAAGAAAAAAATAAAATGTACGAAATGCGATGCCGAAGGACTATTTTTCTAGCCCACAATTAAATTCTCTAGTTATAATTATCGAAACATATATTTCAAAATACTTGTTTGCTTTGAATTAAAATCTCAAATCAAAATCAACAATTAATTTTAATTATATATTTCGTGATATTGATAATTTTTTAAGTACACGTTTCATCAACTTTTATCTAAATTTAAAAATTTAATTTTAATCTACATCAAATAGAGGTTATACTAAGACATTTCATACATTATACTAAACACGATCAACTAATATAATACAAAATTATAATCCGATATGCATATTTAGCAATAGATCAAGGACCAATAGTGCAAAACTTCCATAGTATCAATCTACTGAGAGCTACCGTACAATTCAAGAACCCTAAACTTGTATACTGCTTGAGCTTCCTTTCTTTGTTCAATCATTCCTCCAAAGGCTGCTGTGAAGTGAAGAATCTTTCAGCAATTAATATAGAGAAACAACAAAATCAAAAATCGAACAATTGCAGTCACCGCCGACCAAAAATCAAGCAAACAATTGTGGTCATCGTTGACGAGCACGTATGTTATCTTGTTACGATTAAATTTTAATTTCTTATTCAAGAGAGCTATAACAAAATCGAAAATCAACAGAAATGCATATGTTTATATTATTGTTCACAAGTGATTTTATGTCACGATCCATAACATATTTTGCTATAATGTGGATGTGGTTAAAGTGCGAGCCATATACCATATTTGATTTTACTTAAAAGTTATTTTCTAAAAATAAGTTAAATATTACCTTTTAGAAAGTATAATGAGATTCTTGGACATGCTATTCGATAACTTTTAAAAAGAGCCTTTTGGTACAAATATACAAATTTAGAAAAAATTTATTGGATCATTTTTATCATGGCAATTAGAATGGAATCCAATGGCTAACTACTATAATCTTAAAAAAGAAAGTTGGGTATCCAAACATCCCCTTCCCACAGGGGTACTATAGTCTTTAGACTCTATCTCACACATGCAACTTGCAAATATCAATAATAATCTGGGGGCATTTTAGTAAATATCCCCGAAAATGAGTTGTGTGTAATCATATGTTTTGATTGTATATCTATCAGATTGGATCGATCGACCGACTTACTTAAACAGAAAAATTGAAGATCGATACAATCATAAAATCAAATCGAAAACATAAATCCGTTAAACGAACTTAAGAGCCAATCTCGTGAAATTGAACTTTCATTTGTGCTATCCGATCATCTAACTTGTACTTTTTTAAAGTCGATGTCGAATCTAAGACCGACGTAGGCGCCATACACCGAGTGAAGAAAGCCTTTGACTTAATTTAGAGTAAATAACTAAATCGGATCCAATGTATTTTTGACGTCCGCAATAAAAACGCACGCACTCTCTCAAAAAAGTACATCCAGCATCTCAAGAATTCTCTCTCTAGTTACTGAAGATTTTGAGAGGACTTTTGACAGCTACATGTACATACAGAAACGCAGATATAAATCTACAGTTTAATGTTTTATTTATGTTTTTTCGAGGAATGAATGAATAAATAAATTTGTTGATTATAATGGAGAAGTTTAACGAGCGTGCGTGAACTTCAATTTTGTAGGTTTTATCAGACGGTGCTGTTCAAATCCTATTCTGGTGAGTTTTTCCTCTTCATTTCGCTATTTGTTTTTATAGATTGAAGTTTTGAATTTTTATACACACGTCTTGATACACGCATACCATATATATTTATGAATGTAAGTATTTTATAGAGTGAAATCCCCGAGAATATAGCTTCATTTGGGGTTTAAATTGAGTGTTTTTGTTCCATGATTTAGGGCTTTATTGAGTCTAAATGGTCATTCTTGTACTTCACTTCGGCTCAAGTTTAGGAATTTTTTGGATTATAAGTTCACTTCAAGTTTTATCTTTTCAAGATTTTCTATTTGTTCCATTTTCCTTTTATTCTTCTTTTTGGGGTTGAAATTGTTCGGTTTCACTTCTATTGTAGATAAGGGAAAGGACATAATTCACATAAAAGCTATTTGTTTTAATAGGGATTGATTTTAGGTTGTTCAGAGAAAAAGGTTGTATCTTTGGGTTGAGATTTTTGATTTTCAACTTCAATTCTGCAAATTAGGGTATTGTATTCTCATGCAAGAGGCTTATGCCACTGTTTTGGTTCAAAATAATGTTTCAAAAACTTTGACTTCAGTTGGTCTGTGTGTAAATTGTTAGTTAAATTGTACAATAATTTAGTGGTGCACACACTGTTTTGTAATTTGTTGAGATTAATGTTAATTCAAGGAGTGTAATTTGCATTTGACAGTGTATTTAGATTAGTACTTGGCAAAACGATGGTGCCAGGAGGGCCACCCGCTCCGCTCAGTGGAGCCCAGCCTGTTCCACCATCATTAATGAGATCGAATTCCGATTTGTTGAGTGGTCAAGGGAGTGGGATGCCTTCGCAGAATGCATTCCCGTCTTTGATGTCACCTCGTAACCAGTTAAACAACATCAACATGTTGGGGAATGCGCCCAACGTTTCGTCTTTGCTCCAGCAGTCATTCAGTAAGGGGGTCACGAATTCTGGACTCTCTGTTCTTGGGAAGCGGCGGCTTATTGAAAATGGGGCTGAATCTGATCCACTTTCTGGTGTAGCAAATGGGACAGGATTTAATCCATCTCCATATACGTCCGCGTCCATAACTATTAACCCTAACTCATCCGGTCAAGTTCAAGGGCAACAACAACCATTCCCAAACCCTTCTGGCAACCAAATGTTGGCTGACCAGCACACTCAGCAACTTGATCCTCTAAATTTTCAGCATAATCAGCATCAGTTACAGCAATTTTCTGTTCCTGGCAACCAACAACAGCAGCCATTTCAAACAATGCGAGCTGGACTAGGAGGTATTGGACCTGTTAAGCTGGAGACACATACAATGAACGATCAAACACGACAGCAGTTGCAAGGTTTGAGGAATCTTGGTACTGTAAAATTGGAACCTCAACAAATACAAAATATGAGAAGCTTGGCGCCTGTCAATATGGAATCCCAACAACGAGAACCATCTTCATTTTTAAATAAGCAACAGCAGCAGCAGCTGCTCCTATCGAGGCAGTCCCCTCAGGCTGCTGCAGCTGCACAGATTTTCCATCAACAGAGACTTATGCAAATCCAGCGACAGCAACAACAGCGAGCCTTAAATGCTATTCCTCAACAAAAATCTCAGCTACAAGCGCAGTTTCAACCACAGAATTTTTCTGGTAGGTCTCCGAAGATGGTATATGAGCCTGGGATGGGCTCGCAACGGCTAACACATTATATGTATCAACAGCAACAAAGACCTGAAGTGAGATATTATTTTCAAATTTTTTGTTTACTCGTTTTGAAAAGAAAAAGTTTGGAAGGAGTCTTTTGTTTGACAGAGGGTATGCTTATGAATGACATTTGTGTGACATATTTTGTAGGACAATAACATTGAGTTCTGGAGAAAATTTGTTGCTGAATTTTTTGCACCAAATGCCAAGAAAAAATGGTGCGTTTCAATGTATGCAAGTGGCCGCCAAACTACTGGAGTTTTAAATCAGGTCTGATTTGATGGTAGACATATTAATTATGTTTAAATTCTTTAAGGACATCCCATCCAGTTTATGCCAATATTGTTTAACAATTACAGTGAGGCCTTTTAATTTTAAACATTTTTAATTTTTCTGAAGAAATTTAGCATAATATTAATTATTTCTAAGCTTATCTTTTTGCAGTGGCTCTCAAAATTGACAATTATTTTCTCTGTACAATATTTGACTGGGATTTGTCATCTATCATTGTTTTGCATTTATGCAGGACGTCTGGCACTGTGAAATATGCAACCGCAAGCCTGGTCGTGGATATGGTATGCATTTCTTCTGTGCTTTGCTATCTGATCTGATTATCAATTCTTTTGCCAGCTATGAATATTTCTGTTATGGTGTATTTTCTTCAATTTTGTTCCCTTTAAAGATAACTAGTTATATAAACATGCCTTGCACGATGTATGGTACGATAAAAGTATTTAAATTTTGGATTTTTTAACCTATAATGTATTTCTAATCAAGTTACTTATTTGACTCTTCCTATGGAACTGTGGCTGAACTTGACTGCATTGTTGTTGGATATTTAGATGTCGATGAAGTCATTTATGATATTGACAATTTACAAAACGGAGAATTCGGTCAATAAGTTGATCTTAAAAATAAGAAAAAATATCTTCCAAAAAGTTTAGATTTGATAATAAATCTCTGAAACGTGAAGACTGACAGTGTAGAATCCCAAGTTAGGAACATTCAAATACCTACTTAGATATCTTCTTCTTTGTAGCTGAATTAGTGGGCTGTGGCTTATGCTGCTTTTCAGCTTCACTTGGATCCTAATGACACCGGGTCCATATATAAGTAGCATGGGCTCAGATGATCAACAATGCCACCACCATTGGTGGTCTTAATAATTATTTTTCCGAATTATTTACAGTGATCATTTGGTATTTTTTACTTAAGGTATCATGTTCTAATTTAACCTGAAACGCTTTTTTGTTTTATAATAATCTTTTACTTTTTTCATGTATCCATATTAATTCCTAAAGAAAACTAATAACACCCGTGCATGAATTAAAAACAATAAGTGTGAAACAGCCAAATGAAACAACCATTAAATAAGGGTACAATATACTAACAATGATTTACCAGAAATCTTGAAAAAAAACCACCTTGAAATCTTTCCAGCTCCTTCCGTTGTCTCCAACATGGGCTATTTTTATTACTAAATTAGTGACCAAATAATGACAACCTGAATTAGGCATTTTAATGGGCAAACAAGCAAAAAATCTTTCGATTCTCACAAGATGGACTATATTTACTAATGAAGTAATGTTTCAAAAGTTATTATATATTAATGATATAAATTAGGAATATTATATGTAAGTACCAAGTTAATTGTCCAGTGACAGCCAATTATATATATATATATAGGACAAAATAGAAAATCTAGTGATTCTCACTTATCCACACTATTTGTAGATTGTAGGTAGATGTAGATTATGGATTGAGAGGCTCTGATCGTGGTTTAATTTTTGGAAGTCCACTGAAACATTTATATACCAATTACCAACCCCTAACTCAACAATAGAAAACGGAAAAAGGAATAAAGAGAAGTAAACAAAGAACTTCTTCAGAACCTAAAGTTTGTTATACTTTCTGTCAGAGGCAACTGCTGAGGTTCTGCCTAGACTGTTCAAAATAAAATTCGAAAGCGGTACTATGGAAGAGCTACTCTATGTTGATATGCCAAAGGAGTCTCAGAATTCATCTGGGCAAATTGTTCTGGATTACGCAAAAGCCATTCAGGAGAGCGTATTTGAGCAACTTCGTGTTGTTCGTGATGGGCAACTTCGAATCATATTCTCACCAGACCTCAAGGTTGCGCTCAAAATATTTTCTTTCCATTTAAGTTGTTTCATATTTATAGAGCTGCTGTTGTTTAACTATCTCTGCTTCATCACGTCATTAGATATGCTCCTGGGAGTTCTGTGCTCGACGTCATGAAGAGCTTATTCCTAAAAGATTGCTGATACCTCAGGTTTGAGATTTGTAATTCAACTTTGAACCTCTGTTGTTGTTGTTGTTGTTTTGAGTGTGTTTGTGTCTGCAAATACTGTGGTTGTCTTTTGAGTTGTGGTCGTTCGAGACGTGTTATGACATTTATAAAATCTTTGACTGACAGTGTGATGTGTGTGTCCTTGATTTGTCAGTTAGCTAAGATATATAGCCCCTGTTTGGTAAAACTTTAATATGAGTCAAGGTCAACATCACTTTTAACCACATATTTTATGGGTTCCACAACTTTTTTACCACACATTTCATCAACTTCTATCAAAATCTACTAAAAATCTGATTCTAATCTCCACCAAACAAGGGCATAGTAAGTTATAGAAATAATATTCACTCAACCACTTGGGAGTTCTTATTGGAAGTCCATTCCATGCGGCATATTGTTGATGTGCTTTTTGCAGGATTGAGATCCTCGTGTCTTTGTAATAGTTTGTGTTTTAATGAGATTATGATCGTCGGATAATATTATTTGAGCCATTTCGCATACCATACCGTGAGATGGGAAATGAGGAATACTAGTCCCACACGAAGTTTGTGAATAAGTGATTTTTCTAATAGAGGGCAAGGATGTTTAGCTCCCCATCCCTCCTTTTCTTTAAAGATGATTTTTTTTTTCTGCTATTTCAAGTTGGAAAAACATGAATGGAAGTGAAAGAGGGATAAAAGATATCGATTTCCTCCTTACCTCCTAAATCCCCATATCCTTACTTGGAAAGGAGTTGAATGATTGTTTGGTTGAAGTGATGATATTGAAATCTTGGATGTTCTGGCCTAGATAGTTGCTGTGGTCTGTGGATGCATCTTTGTATTGAATTTTTTTATTGTTTTCCGTGGTTCTAGGAGTTTTTGAAGTAAAAAATGTACCCGGTTTCTGTTTTCTATCTTTAGGGTGCCACTTTAGCCTTAAGGTTTTCGACTCGATTGTTTGTTGGTTTCTAAATAAGTTCCCTTGTGACACAGTACCGTTTAAGCACGTCCTTCTTTGTTTTATGTACACTGCAGGTTAGCCAACTCGGAGCTGCTGCGCAGAAGTACCAGACTGCTACTCAGAATACGCCATCAGACGTCTCTGTTTCGGAGCTTCAAAATAACTGCAATATGTAAGTTCAAGTTACTTCCATATTGATCTTAAAGTTGTACGTGGCTTACACATTTGATTGGGATATATATATCATATATGTGTATATTGATATTAAACATGAGTCTGCCTCAGATTTATTTCATTATGCAAGGAGACTACCATTGCATCAGCCTTTTCACTTAGATACAGAAATAACAGAGGAAGATAAACTGTTCCTGACTGGACGGGATAGATATTCTTAGGCACTCATATATCGACATACGTATTCTTCAATACATGTATAGATACACATTTACCTATTTATGATTTGGCAAGACACATCTGAAAGGGTGTGGGAGTTTGGTAAGTTTGCCTGTACAATATACTTCCATATTGAAATGCACTGAGTTCTCTTGATCTGCATTTTGTTGCGTCTCACATTAACTGGAACTAGCAAATCTATTCTAGATGACATAGAAATGATATGATGAATATGTTACTGTAATCATTGTTTTATCCTGTTCATTTATGAAATAATGTATATATAGCCCATGTTTGGTATACATTAAAATTTTCATTTTTATTTTTCTACTCATTTTCAATCACACATTCTTAAATAAAATAATATTTTTCATCACATCAATAATTTTTTTTTCAACCACACATTCTTCAAAAAAGTTAATTTTAGCCCCTGTTTGAGCCACATTATTTTTTTCATTCTCATTCTTCTACTCATTTTCAACCACACATTCTTCAATAAAATAATATTTTTCATTACATCAATAACTTTTCCTTCATTTTCAACCACACATTCTCCATCAATCTACTATTCCAGAATACATTCTTCCAAAATAATGTGGCTCAAACACACCCATATTCTTATTTTCTAAAATTAACCTCTTAAATAATATTTTGACGTTCTCAGTTAATTATGCAGTTAAATAAGTGAATAACTGGGAATTATTGAAATCACTTTTCCATTTGAGTAATGCTTGCTACATCTTTTTCACATCGGGGGTACAAGCATGAAATAATAGGAGACATTAGTTATAATAGTTTTGGGAAACAATTTCGGTTTTGAAGTACGTATCTGGTCAGCGTGCTTTTTTGTTGTCAAGCAGGAAGCTGGGTTGTTATTTATGAGTAAAGTTCACTTGATGGATTAAGTTTTCTGCACGTAGTGTTTGAAACGGAATTATATACCCATGAAAAGAATGAAAATACATTGAAAAAAACTGCCATCCCAGCACGGTGTTCTTGTGAGAGTGGGGATTATGTAAAAGTTTTTTCTTTTTTTGTCAAATGTGTTTTATGCTACTACGATCAATTAAAGGATTCATATTTGCTTCAAGTGATTACTGCTTACTGTCATCAATCTTTCTACTACCATTTTTTCTCCTTTTTTGATACCTGTACTTTCATTGACGTCAAACTTAACTGGCTTGCCTTTTGCTTTCTGCCTGTCACCATTTGAATGTAATGACAGATCTTCAACTTAAATTTAGTTTAGAGTGCAATGTAGTTGGATTTAGGCTCTAAGTTTTGGAACTTCCGATGGCAATTTACAGGCCTCAGCAATTTTCTCCTTCTCAATTCTAAAAGAATGAGATGGCAGAGAATAATTGGAGTAGGTTGCCATGTGCATATTGCTCATAAGCCACTGACTAATGGAAGACCACTATACATAGGTCATTGCAATTCTCAGAAAGTGGAAAAAGAAACTAGTTATTTATTTAGCATTTTTTACCTCAAGAAGTGTAAGTTCATGGAATTTTGAATGTTTGAAACTTCTTCCTAGATGGTAGAGGAATTTATAAATGTATAATGGACCCTGTTAGCTAATAATACTACTCTTGCTCAGTGCTTGTCCGCTAGTTAAGAGATAATACAGATGGAGAATATTTGCTCTCACAGTTTATTTGATGCACTAGGTTTCTTCACATTCCATGGCAATGTGAAGGACATAAATTTTGACATGCAATTGTCTCCTCTCTTGGAGATGTTTAGAAAGGTTTTATGCTTGTGAAGGAAACTTCAAGAACTAGTTGGAAGAACTATGAACATATTTTTATTATATATAAATATGAATGTAATGGTCCACTAGAGAATAGATGTTTTGTGATCATTAACCTATGATTTTATTTCCAGGTTTGTTGCTTCAGCTCGTGAGTTGGGCAAGGCCTTGGAAGTTCCATTGGTAAATGATGTGGGGTATACAAAGAGATACGTGCGATGCCTACAGGTAGCATGAACATTATATTTTTCAAAGTGAATTCAACCTTTCAGAAACTGCAATCTACAAGTGTTAACCATTTTTCTCGCCTCTTTGGTAAAATCATGTCGAAATAGCGTATGTAGTTTAGGCTACATCAGATATACCAAGCAGAATATGATTCTCTACTTAGAAGCACCAACACTCCGGCGCCAGTGAGTCAGTGTCCCACTCATGACGGACAATGACATGTTTTGGAAACGCCATTATGATGTGTCAAATTATTGGCTGATTTTCTACCGCTGGACACACTGAGCTTTTAAAATTAATTGAAAAAAAAATAAAAATGGAAAACTACCTGGTTTGTAACTGCCAGTGCAAGGACCATTTCATTGACTGCGCAAGAGGGGTTCTAAACCCTAGAAAAGGAAAACACCCCCCTTTTTTTTTAACTTGCCAAACTAGACCTTTTATTTTCTTAAAAAGCTCAGACATGGTCTTACCTTTTTAAATGCAATTCACATATAAATTTAAAAACTTACCCATAAATAAAGCAATTTACCCTTTTAGCTAATGAATAAAATAATAGGCCAATAAACCAATCGGCCTTTTCAAAACATTTTGCCATCATGGTCAAAGTTAGAGAACTAGAATTTATTGGAAAATAGCCGCTTTATAGTTCGCATTGAAGAATGACCTATTGAACCATGAATTTACTTCTTTGTACTAGTTTATAATGACACTTTTGCATGATTGTTTGCTTGTTAATGTTGCAGATATCAGAAGTGGTAAATAGCATGAAAGATTTGATTGACTTCAGCAGTGAATCTAGGTCTGGTCCTATGGGTAAGATAGTTCCTCTCTTTTGTTTGTTTCCACCCATTTCCTTTATATATCATAGAAAGGGAGAGTTTGAAGATAAAGTTTGAGTGGTTCTACTGAGTTCCAAATTTACTTGTATGTAATGTAACTAGATACTACCTAATGTATATTGAAAGGAAAATACAGGGCACTGCAGTAAGTTTGTGCTTTGTTATGTGCCATCTAATCATGAACTAACCTGAAACATTTATGAGTGACATGTGGCTAAGATGATGATGTTGATGTGCATACAAGCTTAAAGAAGATAGAACAAGGACCAATAATGTCTTTGAAAAATATTATTTATGGCAGATAAACTAAGGGAAAGTAACCCGAGATAGTGAATGACTTTTGATAACTGAGAGCAAAGGATTAGATACTACAAGATTCTTTGATAGATGAAATGACCCACGACATAGCTTGGAGGAAATGTTAGGCATGGCAAAATTGAGTTTCAAGAACTTTGGCAATGCTATATGAGGCAGTGAGGATGTGGTGTGTCATGGGGAATGGTGGACCCATTTTTTGTTTCCTTTCAGTGTGTGCAATATGATGATGTTAAATGAATATCAAATTAGTGGAGTTTCTGTAGGACCGTAGGTTGCAGAATAAGTAGGAACTTGACCGATTTTTGGATTGCAGCAGTTCTCATTTGTAGTCTTCTCTTTTATGTTTCATACTCTTTTTGTTTACTTCTTTTTGTGGATCATCCTTTCCTCTTGTTGCGCCTTTAGGTATCTTCGAGGTAATAGCATACTTTAATTACTATGTTATTGAAATACCTGTCTCCATGTTGGCATCTATTCTCAAGTACCCAAGGTGAAAATTTGATGAAAAAGGAGGAGAAAGAAAACTTGGCTCCTGATAGAAATACTTCTTTAATTTATTATTGAAAAATTGAAAACTGAAAGGAAAATTGACTGTTACGCTTCTTCATATCATGGATGGAGAGCATCCCAAGTCTACAAAATGTACTAAATCAACCAATTCTGTAAAATGTGGATTCATCTCTTTAATCACAGAGACTTGAGGATTACTGTCCTCCAATTTGTTATCCAACACTGTTCCATGTGTAAAAAATATTATATGCACCTACTGTTTAAATTACTGAGCATGGTTAATTTTTCTTCCCAGAGAGCTTGTCGAAGTATCCTCGGCTGAATCCTCCACATGATTTCCAGGGTGAACCTCAACAACCAGGGGGCCACCTTCAGCAGCAACAGCAAACAATGGTTCAAAACTTGAACAATAATGGCTCTGTCCAGGCTGCTGCAATGCAGCTTGCTTCTATCAGTGGTGGCATGCCGAGAGTCAGTAACACTCTGAACTCAGTCCCCGCAATAACTTCTGCCGGTACCAACATTAGCCTTGTTCACCAAAATTCAAGGAACTCTAGACAGCAAAATCCAATGTATACTGCAAACAGTCCTTATGAAGACAATAATGTGCTGATGCCATCCCCTGGTTCTTCCAATACCATTTCACAACCTCAATCTAGTCCTGCCTTCCAATCACAAACGCTGCCGTCATTCAATAATGCACAGCAACAAACTTCACATGGTGGCTTATCAGGAGGAGCACACATGAACTCGAATTCGCCAAACATCTCAATGCAGCAGCCAGCAGCTCTTTCTTGGGATGCAGATGCTAATGATTCACAAAGCTCTGTTCAAAAAATTATACAAGAAATGATGTCTTCCCAGCTTGGCGGAGGCAGCATGATGAACACAAGGACGACGAGTAATGATGTGAAAAATGTCAATGGACTGTCATCATCCAGCAATAATAGCGGTTTGAGTGGTAGGAATGGTGTTATAGCAAACGGAGTGGCCAATGGTAACCTAAATATTGGTGGTGCAGGCTTCGGAGCCATGGGCAATGGGCTTGGACAATTAGATATGGTGAATGGGATTCAAGCAACTCTAGAGAATAACTCTATGAATATGAATAGAAGAGCAGGCATGGCAGTTGCTCGAGAGCAGAGCACGAATCAGCCACAGCAGAACCTGGAGAATGAGCTACTTGGTGATCTTGGAGCTGCCAATGGTTTCAATGACCTTCAATTCGATTGGAAGCCATCCCCCTGATAAATTATATGTCATGCTGGTATCAGAATACAATATAAAAAGGAAAAGGAGTTCCCTTTGGGAAGATGGAAGACATGACAATAAAAGGACAAATACTTTCAAGACTCCCTTCCCCGTTTTACTAATTTGAGGAAAATGGAACGCTCAAAAACATCATCTCAAGGTTCATAATTTTCTTCCTAACATGAATTCGTCCAGTTTTGCAACAACTGCTTATCCATGCCAACAATTGAGGAGGACATCCCAAGTTAGCTGGCTAATGGAATTAACCTGTGTATCTGCTTACTCAGATCTTCACCGTCCTATTCGCGAGTGTATATAAAGTTTTGATTTGCCTGGAAGCAAGTATAGTAGTATAGTATTGAACTTTCAAGAGTTAGCCTGAATTATTCTATCTTTGTTTTGATTATAATTGTCATCTTAGACTCTGTTTTCCCATTACCTGAAAAATGATAGCCTTTTCGACAGGTTTGATTTTTGTTACAAATGTTACTGACATTGCATAGTCGAGAACAAATTATACATTTATCAGAATTGTTGCATGTGTTCTGGTGTTCATGTGAAATTGATGAGAATTAGGTGCTACCTTTGTTCCGTTGTTGGATTGGATAGGACAAAGCTTAGAATTGATAGATGATGAGTCACTATGCAAGCTATTGTTTACATTGTCTTTCATGCTACTAATATTCAAGATCTTAAAAAGGATTCTGTTGACCACGAAATTCGGTTGGAACCTTAATTAACAAACGAATGTTCTTCTATAATCACCTACAAGAACAAGACAGTTTTACTATTATGATACAATTGTATACACAATTTCACATCATGTGTCATGTCTTTATCATATTTTGTCCTATTGTCACGAGTTATATGAACATGATTTTTTGGTTTTATTAAGGATCATAATTCCTTTTGTTCGATGGATCGAGCTTTGAGGTGAAAAACAAGGTATTTCCATTAGGGAATCTCGTGTCTCGCTGGATGATCCTTGGTGTTGATAGCATTTCTTAGAGCAGTCAGGCGCCCCCCAATAGGGGGCCACCACTTGTCCATTCGATCAAAAAATTATGTAACATGTTGAGTTTACGTAGCATAACCCAAAATGTAAACCAGCATTATTCATTCAAATTTTTACACGTCACCACCACAATCCACAGAAAGTTTCTCTCTCTGAAAACCACTGCATCCACCCCTAGTTTTTCTTGCTACCCGAAATGCCCCGGTGTCAAATAACTAGAACACCCTCGATATTTTCTTCTTATGTATGGCTTCCATTACAAAGTAAATTGTGCTCATAAAACTCCTTTAGCCCTGGTTTGATTCCACTAAAGAAATTAATTAAACTTTAATATAAATTTAATAATTAATTTTAATCACACATTTCATTAATTATTTTCCATCAAATTACATTAAAATCTACAAAAAGATTATTATTTTTTATCGAAACCACCAGACCTTAGTATGTAAGTTAAGCCCCTGTCGAGCCCTCATTTTTTAAAACTTATTGTTTAACCACACATTTAATTGGATCCACAACTTTTATCAACTTTTCAACTAAACATTTCATCAACTTTTAATAAAATCTATCGAAAATTTTATTTTTATCAAAACTAAACAGGGGCACATAAAATTGCATAACTGTAATTGTGACTAACAAGCAGGTCAAATAATAAAAAAGCCTCCTACTAAATGTTAGTCACTTCTTTAGTTCTTTCACAATCACAAAACACATAATCCATCAGCCATGCAAACCTTGGCATTCTATTCCTCGCACGTCACCACCACCCAACTTGCATGCAAACCACGTGGCCGCCAGCGCCTCGCCACCACTCTCCACCGTTCACCACCTATCTCCTCTCTCACACCACCACTTCACCGCCACCAGGTTACCCACTCTATGCCGCCTGAGAAAGTGGAGGTGTTCAAGTCACTAGAATCTTGGGCCTCTCAGAGTATCCTCCCTCTCCTCAAGCCCGTAGACCAATGCTGGCAGCCCAATGACTTCCTCCCGGACCCATCCCAGCCGTTTGATCACTTCACTGATTCAATCAAGGCCCTCCGTGAACGGACAGCCGAGATTCCCGACGAGTATTTTGTAGTTTTGGTGGGTGATATGATCACTGAAGATGCATTGCCCACTTATCAGACATGGATTAACACGCTTGATGGGGTCAAGGACGAGACTGGGGCCAGCCCAAGCCCATGGGCCTCGTGGACTCGGGCCTGGACCGCTGAGGAGAACCGGCATGGTGATTTGCTTAGAACCTATCTGTATCTTTCGGGTCGGGTTGATATGTCCATGATTGAGAGGACTGTGCAGTACTTGATTGGAGCTGGAATGGTAATTTTTATTAACAATTCAATATTTTCTTTTTCAAACTTAGCCTCTATGATTTCAAGTTTATTTTGATGAAAGTTGATAGAATGTGTGGTTGAACGATTGTCGATCCATAAAATATATAGTTAAAATTAATTATTAATTTTGACGAGATACAGTGTGTTAAATTTACATTTTAGTGTTTATTCATAAAAATAAAACAATATTTCTTGATTATGGGCATGTTTGGCAAAAAAGAAGCCTTGATTGAAAAAGTGTTACTAAACTTTGAAGTTAACATTTCTTTAATTCATTTCAGACTCATTACTTAATTTACAGTATGTTTCATTTGAACAATTGATTCAATGTTCGTGTGTCAAGTCGTCAAACCATTCGGATTTTCAGTTAATACGAGTTGGCATGTGGACAAATAGAATGTCCAGTTAAAAAAATTGCATCAAAACGAATAGGTGGTTTGAGAATTGAGTGAAATATTTTGTGAAGTTTAGTGACGAGTCTAAAATAGATTAAAGTTTATTGGTCAAGGTGATATTAAGTACAAAGTTCAATGGCTATTAGTGAAATTAATCTGACTAATTTTTTTCTCATCAAGTCCCCAAGTTTTCAATTTGAAACTGCATCGGTCCCTACCTGATAGAAATTGACTAGTTCATTCTTGGGATTTACAGAATCTAGGGACAGAAAACAGTCCTTATTTAGGCTTCGTGTACACATCATTTCAAGAACGAGCCACATTTGTGTCTCATGGCAACACGGCACGGCTAGCCAAGGAAGGCGGGGATCCCCTACTTGCGCGCATATGTGGGACCATTGCAGCAGACGAAAAACGTCACGAGAATGCATACGTGAAGATCGTCGAAAAGTTGCTCGAGGTTGATACAAACGAAACCATGATTGCCATTGGAGACATGATGAGAAAGAAAATCACAATGCCTGCCCATTTGATGTACGATGGACACGACGAACATCTCTTTGAGCATTTTTCGGCTGTGGCACAGAGACTCGGGGTATACACATCCAATGATTATGCTGACATTCTGGAGTTCTTGATTGGGCGGTGGAGATTAAAGAAGTTGGAGGGTTTAAGAGGTGAAGGGAGATGTGCACAGGACTTCGTGTGTGGACTGCCGTCGAGGATCAGGAAGTTGCAAGAGCGAGCCGATGAACGAGCCAAGAATATGAAGGCACGAAGTGTGAAATTCAGCTGGATTTTCAACAATGAAGTGACCCTGTAAATTGAGAAATTCTCTAGGAATTTAACTTAGAATGTACTAGATTATCACGTCTTAAATTCTCTTGTTCCATATGTTCTGTTTTTGTTTGTCGTTTTATCCTCATATTATGTCTCTGTAGTTTCATTCACGAGTATTTCATTTACAAGAAAGTCTTATTTCCTTCGTTAAGGATGACAGTAAAAGACTAAAAACCCGCGTCCTGTAGCCCTATCAAGCTGACATCTTCACGAGGAATTTTTGTGTTTAATATGTGCAGCCAAGATACAACTTCCTGTTGGGTTCAAAATCGTGATGAAGATATAACGGAAGCGGAGAACAGTCAAGAACTAATGACTATTTACCAAGCTCGATGATCTTGCCACTAGCTATTTACAAATGCAAAAGCAGCTCTTGCCGAATAATTGAGAATGAGAAGATAACAAGGTAGATCTTTAAGCAGATTTCAAAACAAGAGTTGGCGCATAGAAGTTTACACATCTAAATATTGTTAAAGACCTGCATTAGAACAAAAGTTGGAAGTTTTCATCAACTGGTTTGATCATACATTACCTATCTGTTATGCATCAAATTATCACAAAAAAAGTGCTACTGCGGTAACTGCACCGTGTCTTTTTCTTCCTTCGACCAAATTATGAGTATTTTACCTCCATGCAGAAGTGACTATCAAGATTTTGTCTTCCCATCCGAAGTGGAGAGCCCCCGTCTCTTCTTTCACCTTGAATCTGTCCGAATACTGCTTTATGACCTTCCGAATTTCAGTGCTCACATTTTGACTAATTGGACAAGGAGTGAAACCAGCCATACTCATCCTTGCCCTCCATTTTCCAGCAACCTCATACCGCTCTATTCTTTCCTCCCCTTCACATGCAACAATGTTAACTATGTCACGTGCCAGACAATGTTTCTCTACGTTCATTCGGTCTTGACTATTCCGTGGGAGAGTTGCATCAAGAGATTCAAACACAGCAGAGTAGTAATTGTAGGCTTCAGCAAATCTTGGTAAAAACGGGGCTGTATTCGTATTCACATCTTGTTCAACAACAGTAACTAGTTTTGGGTTCAAGCCTTTGACCATACGGAGAAGCTGATCCCGTAGGTTTACTGTCGATACACTCTCGTCCGGCATGTGGTGGAGCTGGAATGCGAAGTTCACGATTAGAGCTTCTCCAGGTTGGCAGTCGAGCATTGATGGAGAAACTAAAGCAGTTTCAGCAGCAACAGCTTGAAATTCAAATGAAAGCTGAAGATCTTCAGCAAGTTGCTCAAGCCGTCGCCCAATGACTTTTAGGCCTCCCACAGAACGTTGAACTGATTCAGGGTCATCCACCCCGGTTAATCTCACGTGTGGTCGATTACCAGGAATTTTATCCATTGTTTGCAGCAGCGTGTAATACTGACTTCCTTGGTTAATGTCAAAATCTATGATATGCACTCTCTTTTCATCTTTAAATGCCTCTAAAATGGCACCATTTGCTGCCGTGAATCCAAATCTGAAGCACGGGCAAACCTCAAAGAGGACTTGCATTGCAGAAAGTCGAAGAGAAGATGGGGGTTCTTTGCATTTTAGAGCTTTATAAAGACCCTTCCCAGAGGTAGCCATCCGGGCAGTCAGTGCTTCTACCATATAGGCTGCAATCCTTTCAGACGGATCTCCCTGGATAGAGACCTTCTGCCTGAGATAATTGATCATCGATGACGCTTCCTCAAAGTTCCCAGCTCGGATGGCAGCAGCACATTCAAAAAGCAAGCGCTTTGGAAATTGCAAATTGGTAATTGATATTTCCTTACTGCTGCTTATGCTACTAAGATTCGAATCTGATGATGAAGATTCCTTAGGCGATTCATGAAGCAATCCATTAAGGGTCTGGTCGGACCATTCACCATCTATTTCCATACTATGATCAGTACCAAAAGCAGCAGCAGCATCACCGTTGGCAGCACTATCATTAAGAAGCACCGTCTCAAGTTCTTGAAGTTTCAACCTCATCTTATCTTCATCATAGTCTACAGCTTCCGGACTTCGACCATTTAAATATTCTGATTCGAAATCGAAATCATATGACGCCACAAAAGAGGAGGCATGTGACTGGTGAAATGCATTTCTCAGGACATCGGA
Source organism: Fraxinus ornus (assembly GCA_903798235.1). Classification (NCBI taxonomy): domain Eukaryota; kingdom Viridiplantae; phylum Streptophyta; class Magnoliopsida; order Lamiales; family Oleaceae; genus Fraxinus; species Fraxinus ornus. Next base: position 2,067 of record CAIGRF010118762.1, on the reverse strand, counting down.
GTCAGATGTGTGTACAAGTTCTTCTGATGGTGAGTTGAGGAAATACTTCGGATCATAACTCTCAGTGAAGCAAGATTCAGAGGTATAAACTATCCCATGATTGTCTGAGTTAAATATGGATGTCGATAAGCCGGAGGAATCGTCGCCTTCCCTCAGTGAATGAAGTTCATGATTTCCAAACAAAGCAGCAGATCTGACTAAAGACATGATTCACTTTTAATTGTAAGGGAAAAGAAGGTTATTGCATCATTCAATGATTTATCCCGTCTCGGATCAGATATTGACTCTTATACTTCTGAACAGCAATAAACCAAGATATGCAATATATAGCAGGCGTAGTTGAATTCCTGTGGTCATCAGAAAGAAGAATCAAAATTGAAGTAAAACAAACTAAAAATTAGAACACGCGTGTGATTTAACAAAACATTTTACTCCCTATGCATGTATTAATCAGTCTCTACTTGTTGATCTGAAACCCTGGCTCAAGTAGTAATTATATTGTGGCCAGGAGGTTGCATTTAAATATGAATACTAGTAAAACAGGTTTCTGCATAAAAAATGGTAACACCCCAACTTTTCGACTCCTACAACTACAGGTTCTAAAATTTAAAAATTAGGTCGATCTGCAATCGAGAGAAAAAGTGATCAATATAATTACGTTCCCCAAAGTCCAACAACAGGGTGGGGGGAAGGGGTTCTCCACCATATATTTCCGAGGATCACGGCCGGAACTATGAACCAAGCAACATACATGCTATACTAAAATCCTCGACCAATTATCTGAATCTCCGTGCTTAAGAGGGATTCAAAAAATCTGAGTTAACTTTCCAGTTCTGATAATCACAATAATATCATAGCACATGTCATAATTCTGATTAAATTTAGAATATTTCGACTTCCATTTCGGCATAACAGAGCCAATTATAAGCCGTACACGTAACACCGCAGAGAAACAGGCAATCAGCTTCTCCCAAAGCAACATATGAACAACAGAAGATTAAGATTTAACACAATTTCTATGTTCAGAGAGACAGATTATTCCTACAAACATTTAATCTAAAGAAAATACAATCATAAGCAACAAAAATAAGCAAAATTACCTTTGAGACCCTGGATCAATAATCTGCAAAATTCAATAGATGAACAGATGTAAATGAACTTCTGAAAAATGGAAAAAAATTATGGATTTTGAGCTTTGACGATAACAAATAGTAAACTAAAGTATATACCCTTTTATTACATCATTTTTAGATTAAAAAATTGCAGATTGTAAGGTTGGTTTGGTGCAAAAGCAACAATCAAACAAACAACAAATCAAAGGTCCAAAGGAGAGTTACCCTGTAAATAACAAACAAGCATCCAAAACGTCCTTAAATAAAAAAGATCAAAATATTTACCAGATACACTTGCTGTGACTTGTGAGATTGAACTGAACAAATTCCAGAGGAAAAAGGGCAAAATAAATAAATAATATTCACTGATCAAAATTCCACAACTACAAGAAAAAGTACATTCTAAGAAAAGCCCATCTTCTAGAAATACTGGAAAATCAATTAAACTTACCCCCGCCACTCTTGCCTGGAATTTTCTTAAATTTATAATCCAAAGTTTGAACCTTTAAATTTTTCTAATTTTGGTCTCTGGTGGTTTTTTTGGTACTGCCAATTTTGAAGGTCTGATGAACGCACGACTTGATCGATTTATCCTGACCGTGAATCACATACCGTGTACGAGTCAACTAAGCACTATTTACTTTGGAAAATGCCACGAGTATGTGTACCATAATGTATAGCACAACCCATTTACTTTTGTCTTGATTTGGAATTGATTTTTCCAAGAGTTGCAAGTCTCTCTTAGATTGGTCCGTTTGATAGAAAGATGGAAAATGGGTGAAAAGAAAATGTTTTACAAGGAAAAGATTTTTCTAGAAATTGTTTTGTTGGGAATTGTAATTAATTGTGTTTGATTGGTATAATTTTCCATGGAAAATATTGAAAGTTTGGTGTCCGTTTGACTTTATTTTTTATGAAAATTGTCCATTAAAGTGATAATGTTTTCTACCATTGG
>CAIGRF010118676.1:45105-57241 GCA_903798235.1 Fraxinus ornus | reverse complement strand
AATTGTAATATTAATATTAAAATATATAATTATTGCCTGATTTATGCTTAAGTAAAGTTTGCACCTGATTTATGAATACTAATCTTCATTTACCGGCTATTGTGTAATTTTCCCTAAATAAATATGCAGGGCGAGGTTCATTGAGCGATTTCCTTCATGTAAACTATTAGTTGAGCAACATGAAGGACAAAATATATTTCGATATTATTTCATTTAAAACAATAAAAATGGTTAAAAAGAGACAAGAAAAATTAAAAATATATATATAATAAATAAATGAATAGTTCTTCTCCACTTAAACCCTTCCCCCACCGCCTGAACACATCTCCAATCCGGCAATTGGCTTTGCAAGATCCTCGCACCACCCATCTTCTGACCCCTAACGAAACCAATCAAGGACATCTACTTTCGCTAGGAAATCTTCTCTAGGTTCGAATACCTTCTTGTACTCCTTTATATATGTTGCCTCTCCCCGGCCTAAGGTCAGCGGTAGACTCAGCACCCGACGAGGAACAGTGTCGTGCCATTGGGGGAAGGAGACCGGTGCGCAGGTGAGGGCAGTGGGCAGAGGTGTCAATGGGCCGAGCTCGGCTCGTGGGCTCTTGCCCCACGAGCAACGAGCAACGAGCCGAGCCGAGCTCGGCTCGTCTACGAACGGGTCCGCTCGGCTCGTGCTCGTGCTTGTCTTTTGACGAGCTCGAGCGGCCCGTGGATCACTACAATACGAGCCGAGCGGGCGAACCGACGAGCTACTCGGCTCGATTGCCACCTCTAGCAGTGGGCAATGGCGTCGCAAGTAACTGCTCCTCTTCCTTCTCATTTTTTTTTTTCGTTTTTATAATTGGGCCTTTTGCCTGGGTTGGGCTCAATGGGCTGAAAGTTCCTTTTTGTAATAGGGTCTTTTTACTTGGATTGGGCTGAAATTATAATTTATTTTAGTTGGGCCTCCGCTTCAATCCAATGTTTAATTATATATAGGTGCAGGCCTGTCCAATTTCCAAACCATTTCCATTTTCCACGGTTCTACCCTTCCGAGTTTCGCCGTTGCTTCTTCCCGCCGTTCTGTCCGATGACTCCACCACCACTAGTCCACCTTCTGTTTTCTGATTCTATTTTTTCTTTTCTGTTTTTTGGGGTTTGATTTTATTTTTTATTTATAAATTATGACTATCCTTACAGGCTGAAATCATGATTTATGTTGTATGAATAATGAATTAATTTGGCGATTTGGCGTTGAAAATTTGAAATGAGAATTGTGATTTCATTGATTTGTGAATTTACGAATTGGGGTAAATAATTTATGTTGCACTATTGTTTGAATTATGAAGTTTAATTTATTATTAATGAGTCATTGAGTTTTGATTTGGGAATTACGATTCAACAATGTGTTCTATGCTTTTTTAATCAATTGCAATTAAAAAAAAAAAATGGGCATTTTGCAATTGTAGATTATGGAACATTTTTTCAATCAAAACGAAAGTTCATACCCATTTCGTATATATATAATAAGGCGGGAGCGGAGTTGTGTGGTGAGGGGATCACAAATGGTGGGGATTATCCCCTCGTCGACTACACTATAGTGGGGCGTTGGCAGGCAAGGCCACTGTAAGGTAGGTGGAGAATTTTATTTTATTTTTTATTTTTTATAAAAATAAAATCTGTTAATCAATTTTTAGTTATGATTTTTCATGTTTTAAATGAAATAAAATAAAAATACCATTTTACCCTTCTATAAATTAGTCAATTTTTAATCAATATAGAACTTGTGGGTCATTTAAAGGTTTAGGACTTTGATCACAAAAATGAAAGGTTTGGGATCCATCGCACCTTTTTTAAAGCTTTGAGACCCCTAATGCAATTTACCCCGTTTTCTCACTACGTCATTACACATCATTTGGCTTCTCCAATTCATATAACTAATTTTGTTAATTGAGATCATGTGATCTAATTATTTTTTAAGTTCCAATAAACACAATTCTTATGAATATTCTCTAACGACTTCTAATCCTATTTTAAATTTAATAAAAGACGTAAAGAATTAATATATACAAGACACTTCAAAACTATAATTTAGATATATTATTCGTGAAATTAGAGTCATTAGGCTTATCTGGCAATTGGATCTTGTCAAGATACGATAGATTTGAATCGAATATTTAGTCCCTATTTGGTACACATTAAAATTTTTATTTTCATTTTCATCCACACATTCTTCAATAAAATAATAATTTTCATCACATCAATAATTTTTCTTTCTTTTTCTTACACATTCTCCAGAAAATCTACTATTCCAGAATACATTCTTTCAAAATAATGTGGCTTAAACACAATTTTAGCAATATTGGATCAAAATCACAGATAAAATTATAAGTATTTAAATTAGTCATCAATAAGATTCTTGAAGCAATCAAAAAATCTTGTTGATATTAAAAAATAAGTTAAAAAAACTTAAGAAAGATTAAAGTAGCTTTTGGGAATATGAATATTTAAGATTAGAAAAAAGGCTTAAAAACAAGAGTAATGCTATTTAGTTGGGGTTACAATCTCAGTTTAGATGATGTTAGTGACATTAAATGATAGATAAAATTAACTTTCATTTAACCTACCATCTTAACGTCATCTAGATTAGAGTTGTAACTCCAATGAAGCTACGAAACATTACTAGAAAAATATATGTAAAAATCATAAGTCTAAGTGTCATAATGTGATAGACTCAATTAAATGTGGAATTATGCGATTCATTTAATTGTATATATCATTTAATGCTACTTAAGTGTTAAATAGTATAACTCCATGTAAAGGGCAATTAGCACATAATATATGTACCTTCACTAATATTGTGAAAAACGTTCGTACTTTTCATTTTTTATTTATTTATTTATTTTATTTTTTGCATTTTTACCCATAATTACACATTTGATTACAGAAATCATCATTTTATCTATTTTTATCCAATTCCTCAATAAAAACTGTGAAATGACGAATATACACTCTTATTTAAATATTTAAAAAAAAAGAATTTTTTTATTTCTAATTTTTTTTAATAAATTTATTTGACTCATTTGTATTTTTTAAATTTCTAATTTTTAATAATTTATTTGAGACTTGATTGCACTTTTCTTTTTTATTTAAAAAATAATAATTAATTTTTAATTTTTTTAATAATTTCTTTTGGCCTCGCTTGCATTTAAAAAAAAAATGGAACTATAATTACACTTAATTCTTTATTTTTTGTATTTAAATAGAAGAATATATTCATAATTTAACAACTTTTTATTAAAAAGTTGAATGAAAATAATAATTTGCACAATTAAATATGTAATTAAGGGTAAAAATACCAAAACAATGGAATGCATGAACTTTTTCACAATAATAATAAAAAGTAGGAACATTATGTGCTAATAGCTCTTTTACTAAATTATTAAGGACTCGTTTGCACTTTTTTTAAAAAAATAAAATAAAATTAAGACTATAATTGTAATTAGTTCTTTTTTTATTTTATTTTATTTAAATATAATGGTATATTTATCAATTCACAGCTTTTTATTGAAAAAATGAATGAAAATAACCTTTTGCACAATGAAAAGTGAAAATAAAAATGAAAATGTCAAAAAATGAAAGGTAATGACGTTTTCCACGATAATAGTAAAATGGAATAATGTTATGCGGTAATTACACCGTATGTAAATACATGGTTCCAAATCCATTTATTCATTCAAAGCCTGGTTCCAAGAAAACTTACACGTACTTTAGTTCTCCAGAATACTGTTGATGTTAAAATGGAAAACAAATGTACTTTAAAATTAATTGACATCCTTCTGGTTTAAGCTAATTTCAAGACATTCTTGCCCACAAACACACAATAAATACTTCCAGACGGTTTGATATAGGACTCAAATGCGATACCTGCTGCGGTCCCTGTCACGATCTCGCTCCCGTCCATATTCTCTATTTCGATCGTAGTCGTAACCACGATCTCTATCTCTCTGTCTATCCCGTTCCCTGCTCCTACTCCGGTGCCTATCCCTCTCTCTATCGTCTCGCTCCCTTCCCCTGTCTTTGCTTCTTTCTCTTTTATCCCTGTCAACTGTGCCTGCCAATAACTTTGTTTAAAGTTTCATACAAGTATGTTCTACTAGAAAATAGGGAAACAAAAATTGTATAATATGACAGGCAATATATGAGAGTAAGAATTAATGCAGATGCAGTGAAGGATCAAATATATTATATAACAATCCATGGAAGGAACCAACGCTTACATAATTACTACACTAAAAGAGAGAATATCCATCCGTCTTGCCCTTTAATACATAATTAGGCTATATACAAAAACAACTGTGAAAGTTTATTAACCTCACAAATAAGTATAAAAAGTGTACTCACTACAAATTAGGTATGTTATCAAGATTCTTATTCATCCACTTGAAATTTTCAAAATAGCTTGGTTGAACTTAAAAATTTCAAGTGGATAAATAAGTAAACAATTGAATTGGATTCGAGCTACTGAAGAACAACGGGAGATTAGATCTCATAGAGTTCAATTCCCGTTCTCAACCCATGACCAATATGGCTATGCCATAATAGATCCAAACACTTGCCCCGGATCAACTTCCAGATCCTAATTGCTCGACCCTATAATTAAGTTAAAAAAGCAGCAGTTCCACACATTCTTGAAGATGCTACAGGAATGTCATGGTTGCTGGAGAGAATAAAAATGTCTAATTGGAATAATTGTTTTGGGGCACTCCATGACAAACTTACAAAGGAACAACATAATGCAAGCCTGCAAGGGAGTCTCTCAAACCTAAGGGCAAAACTTCATAATAATCTTAAGCTTTCTCGTGGACATTACTTTAGTTTACCTAGAGAGGTGTCTCGGGTATCCACCAATTAAATAGAGAAGGTGTTAAGTCTATCTTCAGAAAGATGCTTTCAGCTTCCTCAGTTAAAGTCTTTAAATCTTTTTCTTTNGATTCGGTAAAGGAGGAATAGATACTCGAACATTGATTTTTTACTATCCATCTTCAAACATTCTTTTCGCAGGAAAAGTCACTTTTAAGGAATTTTTGCTGCAAAAAAGTTGTTTTGAGGAATTCTGAAAGTTACTTTTCCTTTTATGTTTACACTTTTTCTAAGATTATTTCTTCCAGTATACAAGTCGATCCATGGATTGTTTCCTTCACTAACTAGTAACTAATAAGTGAAGCATGTAGGTAAAAGTTGTGAATCTTCCCTATGTGGGTGAAGATCAAAGCAATAAATGAAAATGCTGCAAATCTTTGGCAAAAGCAAATCAGTAAAATTTTTTGAAAATGGAAAGATACAATACCTCTCTCTATCAATTCGGCTGATTAGACAAGTTGCTACTTTTGTCAAAGATATACAATGATTTCATTTATTCATGTAGCTCATATCCACATGGGGTGGGGTGGACCAATAACAATAGTAGTGTGTTGATGATTATTAGAATTTATTCGAAGAGCGAACATAGTTTTGTTTCTTTTAATACTAGTAACGAACCAGTGAAGCTTGTACTAAAGAGAGAACCTTGAAATTCAAGCTCAATTATGATTTATAAAAATGTAGCTACTGGATAGACTAAAGCAAAAAAAATCTCTCAGCCCTTGTTTGGTTGAGATTTTTTAAAAATAGATTTTGTGAAAAGTGATTTATTTGGAGAATGTGTAATTAGGAAGTGGGGAAAAGATGAGTCCACGTGCAAAATTATATGATTGGAAGAATGTGTGGTTGAAATGAGTTTGGGAAAAAATGAGTTTTATAAAATGAGGGCCAAACAAAGGCTTAATCTTGGGAATATATTGGAGAGACTCAAGCCCTTTATAGTGAGACTTGAGGTTTATGTTGCTCTAAATTGACAAAAAGACTACACTACTCTCAATGAATGATATTTTATAACCAGCACATTCTTTCGGAGCCTAAATTTTAATCGTAGAAGTGCCTCTAAGGTTTTGTTTTATTAAATAACCCCATAAGATTAAAGCAAAATTCTGTAGGACTTACTGGCCAAGCGTCTTAGTTAGCACTCATTGAAGACAAATACGAGTAGTAGTTAACAGGCTTTTAATGCATTCAAATTAGACTATTAGAGTGGTATAATCAAATCTAGACAAAAGAGAGTTAAAATCACATGAAATTTGGTCATTAAAAATTAGTTGGTCAACCATTGATTAATACAATATGGTTCTTGAGGGTCCATATGACCCAAATAAGAATTAGGCAAGGTTTAGTTGAGTTGCTTTGAGGATTATTTTATTCTCTTCAATATATGTGTGGGGTCGGTCGAAAAACAGATAGACAGTATATTTAAAACATTGTCTAGATTTCTATATACACAGGAATTTATACGTTCCTTCTTTTATTTTTGCTCGTAGATGAGGCATCAAGTATAAATAATGTGAAGTCTAATGGTATATGTGTGACTGTGTGGAGCCTAATAACGAAATTTTTATTTGGGGTATATTGGATAGTTCACACATGTAAATGCTCACCCAAGTATTCCTATCATGTATAGGGTTTTAAGAAGAGGGGAGAGGTAACAAGATAAAGTTTAGTGAAAAAAATTTGTAATCTCCTCCATTGGCCATTTTGGTGAAAAATCTGCACACATAAGTTGACGTAACTCTCACATTGGCATGAACAATTATAAATCTGTGTGTTTATGATTTTGCTTTGTCTATTACTGCAAACGAAGTTTCGGATTAATGTTTAATCCATAAGAGAACAATTTCTTGGCCGTTTTTTAAATGGCGAAGATTCTATTAATCTAGTTAAAGTAAAATGCCGCCTTCATGCAATGCTTTTTATAGTGTCATTTGACAGTTGCCTACTTCAAATATTATTATTTTTCCCCGGCAAAGCAACTTAAAGTTTTTGGAGGTTTGATCTTGAAAAGATACATAGGACATCTAAAACTCGAGCTATTGCGCGCAGAGGAAGGTTCTGACCGGTCCTGTCTCGATTGAATCTGTTTGTAGGAGCACAAAAGAGAAAAAAGGAACCTTCCTCTATCCAGCTATTTCATTTCAGGTTGACAAGATGTGAAGTGTGTTTATCTCTATAAGAACGGAAATGGGAGAGAAGGATGTTGTAATGGGGTTTATGCATATAGTTTAACTAAATCGAAACATAGTAATTGGGTATGCATTTGCTTGGTAGATTCCAATCATGCTATTATTATTATTATTATTCGCATTCGAATTTCATGCCTCTTTTGTTAACATTGCATTAGGTCTACGATGTGACGCCATTTCTCGAAGAACATCCCGGGGGTGATGAAGTGCTGCTAACATCAACTGGTAAGAGCTGATTCTATTTTACGATTCTCAACATTCCCTCTAACACGAACTCACTTTCTTAGTGCATCGACATTACTATTTATCCCATAAATTGTGGGAGTTCATTTAGCATTTGGAGATTTCTCGAGATCTAAGAGCCATTCACTATGAACAAGAAAGTAGATATCAGTATCTTTGGCTCCCTATTTAGGATTATAATAAGTGTTTTTCATGAATTTCGTAGAGAAAGATGCTACAAATGATTTTGAAGATGTTGGCCACAGTGATGACGCAAAAGTGACAATGCAGAAATTCTACATTGGTGAGATTGATGAATCAACTCTTCCATCAAAGCAGAAATACACCCCTCCAAGTGCAACTTCAACTGCAAACCAGGACTCGGGGAGTTCATCGAAGATACTGCTATTTGTCCTGCCCTTATTGATATTGGGATTAGCATTTGTTTTTCGTCTCTATTCGAAAAAGGAATAGGTTTAGCCAATCATATCTAGGAATAAAATAAATGATTGGTACCGTTTATGACTTTCTGGCCTATTTCTTGCTATACCAGATTGGTTGTTTGTCATATACCTATCTGAAGTTTATGAATTAACGCAGTCCTATACTTTATGCTCTGATTTATTGATTGCTGCTGCTGTTGTTTATTTTTCATTTCAGTAGTTCAGTGGTGAAGATAAATATTTGGACTATTACTGCTTTCACTTTCTACATCTAGTTTCTTGCTAACTTTGCATGTGGCCCCAGCCATATTTGGTACGATATACTGGACATTGCACAAGAAGGAAAAGAGTTTTTGTAGAAAACCGTATATTAACCTTCCATAAATCAGAGATTATGTTTAGGATTATTGGAAGGGAAATATTATTTCCATAGTTAGCTTATTTCGTTTTCTTTTCTTGTAATATCTCGTGGGTTATAAATAGGGTGTAATAGGTCTTTGTAATTATTCGATTAATAACACAGAAAATCGTTTCTTCATGGTATCAGAGCTAGATATCTAACCTAGCAGAATCATGGCGGAATTCCCCGCCAACAGTAGAGAAGAATCAACAACCTCTGAAACCTCAAACGTTGACACAGAGGTTGTTCACTCAATTGGCTCCCATGGCCTGGAGAATTCATCCTTCCAACTCACGGTGGAGAAGCTGAATGGAAGGAACTTCCGTTCATGGGCCCAATCCGTAAAATTAGTAATTGAAGGAAAAGGGAAGTTTGGTTACCTTAGTGGTGAAACCAAGAGACCAACCGAGGCAGCTTCGCTGCAAAAGTGGAAATCTGAGAATTCCATGGTGACTGCGTGGTTGGTAAATTCAATGAAACCGGCCATTGGAAAGACGTACCTCTTCCTCCCAACTGCAAAGGACGTGTGGGACTCAGTGAAAGACACATACTCAGACTCCGAAGATTCATAACACATTTTTGAAATCAAAACGCGACTTTGGCAAATCCGGCAAGGAACCAGAGATGTAACGGATTATTACATGGAGATGGTGGGCCTTTGGCAAGAATTGGATCTCAGTGTAGAGGAGAAGTGGAAGTGCCCAGACGATTGTTCTCTGTACAAAAAGAAGAAGGAGGATGAGCGTGTTTATGAGTTCCTCGCAGGTCTAAATTGGGAGCTGGACGATGTGCGAGGCAGAGTCTTGGGCCGGCGACCACTGCCTGCAACTCGGGAAGTGTTTGCGGAGGTTCGCCGGGAAGAAGCTCGACGGCTGGTCATGCTGAAGGAGACGACCGGATCGCTTGGAGCCACTGGAGAGTTGTCGACACTCAATTCCAGGAGTAATGGGCTGCCTCCTTACTCAAAATCGACTGGGCCGACATTTGCTAGGCCTAATAACAATGGGCCAGGTACAGGAAACTTTAAATCCTTGGGCTTGGAGTCTGGGCCTAAAAATTCAAGTGGAGAATGCGGTCTGACGGGCTTTTCTTTAAAGGGGGATCTAAATGGGTCAACCCAAAAACAACAACGAGGAAAATTATGGTGTGAACATTGTCGCAGGTCGGGGCATAAAGAAGATACGTGTTGGGAAATTCATGGAAAACCCATTGACTGGAAACCAAGACAAAATACTCGGATTAGGGGACACCAAGTTGAGACTATAAATTCGACACCCAGCGGTGCATTCAATTCCGAACAAATGGAACAACTCTACCAAATTTTTTCTAGCCTTCAAACATCTGGTCAGTCCTCTACCAAAGGCTCTTCTAGTTCCTTAGCTCATAAAGGTAACTTTCTACAAGCCTTAAGCACGATAAAATATAAAACATCTTGGATTATTGATTCGGGTGCATCCGATCACATGACGGATTCATACCAATTATTCTCATCATACTCAACTTGTGCTGGAGATGTTAAAGTGAAAATTGCAGATGGTTCACTCTCTTCAGTTGCTGGAAAAGGGAGTATTCAAATTTCTAAATCCATAACACTTGACTGTGTGCTTCACGTCCCAAACTTGTCTTGTAACTTACTATCTATTAGCCAACTGACAAAAAATTCCAATTGCTCTGCTAATTTTTTCCCATCTCACTGTGTATTTCAGGACCTTTCAACGGGGAAGACGATTGGCAGTGCTAAAGAGTATGGGGGACTGTACTACTTCGAGGAAGCTGATGTGAGTAAACTAGGTCAACTTAATAACTGTAACTCTGCATCTACTTCTAGTGATAGTGAACTTTTATTATGGCATAATAGAATGGGTCATCCTAGTTTCCCATATATGAAACGTGTACTTTCCCCAAATTTGTTTAGTAAGACTTCTATTGAGTTTCAATGTGAAAATTGTGAATTTGCAAAACATCAACGGACCCCTTTTCCTAAGTCTACCTACAAACCATCTACACCATTTACCATTATTCATAGTGATTTATGGGGACCTTCTCGTACCCCTAATCGCACCCACACTAAATGGTTCGTCACGTTCATTGACGATCATACACGGGTCTGTTGGGTGTACCTCCTAAAGGAAAAAAGTGATGTTCGTTCAGTCTTCATAAATTTTCACTCTATGATTCAAACCCAATTTCAAACAAAACTCCAAATCTTGCGAACTGACAATGGCACTGAATACTTAAATGCGACTTTACAAGGCTACCTAACGAAAAATGGAATAGTCCATCAAAGCTCTTGTGTCAACACTCCCCAACAAAATGGGATTGCTGAACGGAAAAATAGACATCTCCTTGAAGTCGCCCGTGCCTTAATGTTTACCGCAAACATGCCTAAAATGTTTTGGGGTGATGCAATCTTGACATCAGCATATCTCATCAACCGTATGCCTAGCCGTACTCTCTCCTTTGACTCACCCATCCAACGATTTCATAAACACTTTCCAACTTCCCGTCTGGACTCGGGTCTACCCCTAAAGGTATTTGGCAGTACTACATTTGTCCACGTACACTCCCACCTTCGGAACAAACTTGAACCCCGTGCAATCAAATGTGTATTTATTGGATATTCACCCACACAAAAAGGCTATAAATGTTTTGACCCTTCCTCCAACAAAATCTTTGTTAGTCTCGATGTCACTTTCTTCGAAAACACTCCTTACTTCCAAAAACCTTCTCTTCAGGGGGAGAATCTCAGACAAGAAGATCGGTTTCCTAACCAAGAATTCTTAGATGTTAACCTTTTCCCGCCTGACCTAATCACTCAAACTTCTACTATGCCACATACAGAAGACAACTTGAATTCAGGGGGAGATGTGGAAAAACAAAATAACAAGGAGATTCTAGTTTACTCAAGAAAGCCCAAATTAAAGTATAAGGAAACCCATACACTTGAAGTACCAAAAGAGTCAGAACCGGTGGAAGGACCTGATGAGAACTCTGACATATCTCCTGACGATGATCTACCCATCGCTCTCAGAAAACAAACTCGTTCGTGTACCCTTCACCCTATCTCAAAGTTTACATCTTATAATAACCTTTCTGCAGGATTTCGTACTTTTACAGCTAACCTTGATAAAACAGAAATTCCAAGAAATATTCAGGAGGCCCTGGAATCACCAAAATGGAAGGAGGCAGTAATGGAGGAAATGAGGGCCCTAAAGAAAAATAAAACGTGGGAAGTTGTGAACTTACCAAATGGAAAGAAACCAGTTGGATGCAAATGGGTCTTCAATATAAAGTACAAGGCAGATGGGGAAATAGAACGATATAAAGCTCGCCTAGTCGCCAAAGGGTATACACAAACATATGGCATTGACTACACAGAGACATTTGCACCAGTGGCGAAGCTAAATACAGTTCGGGTTCTCCTATCTTGGCGGTTAACCTTGACTGGCCTCTTCAACAACTTGACATTAAGAATGCATTCCTGAATGGAGAATTGGAAGAAGAAGTCTACATGACAATACCACCTGGCTGTAACAGAAGTAATGGAGAAAAGCAAGTATGCAAACTTAGGAAATCTTTATATGGCCTCAAGCAGTCACCTAGAGCATGGTTTGATAGATTTGCAAAGGTTTTGAAAACTCAAGGATACCAGCAAGGGCAGTCCGATCATACTATGTTCTTCCAACAATCTAGAGAGGGTGCAAAGACAATCTTAATTGTTTATGTTGATGATATAATACTAACAGGGGACAACATAGTGGAGATCGAAAGATTAAAGAAATGCTTAGCCACGGAATTTGAAATAAAGGACTTGGGACAACTACGGTATTTTTTGGGGATGGAGATAGCAAGATCAAGGAAGGGCATTAGCGTCTCACAACGTAAATACATTCTTGACCTCTTGTCTGAAACTGGTATGTTGGGGTGCAAACCAAGTGATACACCTATTGAGGCAGGAAAAATAAAGGATGCAGGAAACC
>CAIGRF010118676.1:33452-43504 GCA_903798235.1 Fraxinus ornus | reverse complement strand
ACTTCATTAAAGAAAAGGTGGATGATGGAACCATTTGTATGACTTATGTCCCTACAAAGGAACAGACTGCAGATATCTTCACCAAAGGACTACCTCGACAGGTCTTTGATGAACTCAACTGCAAGTTGAACATGATTGACATCTACCATTCAACTTGAGGGGGAGTGTAGAAAACCGTATATTAACCTTCCATAAATCAGAGATTATGTTTAGGATTATTGGAAGGGAAATATTATTTCCTTAGTGAGCTTATTTCGTTTTCTTTTCTTGTATTATCTCGTGGGTTTTAAATAGTGTGTTATAGGTCTTTGTATTTATTCGATTAATTACACAGAATATCGTTTCTTCAGTTTTTAACTTATTTTCGTTTGTAATTTGCTTTCCATTACTAGCTGTGATGGTCAAGAATTTGCTTTTGCTTAGTGTCAAATCGCTCGACTTCCTGGATAGGAAGGGATATATTAGGTGCGTATGACGGATGGGATGATAGAAGATTACTCGCATGTCTCTTTGCCTTAATCCTACTTGATTTTGATATCTTCATTGTGTGATAAAATCAATATTAACTGAACGTAATTGTTAATGTTCAAGTTGCCAAATACAATCTTTTGAGAGTAATAAAATGTATTCCATGAAAAACAGCCTCTGAAAACGTGCAAAAATGAAGGGTTGTCGGAAATGGATTTTGATTTGAATTGATTACCGTGTATCATCTTTCAGAAGTTATCAAAATCAAACAGAGCGATTGGTTTGAAATAAAAGTAGAAAATGATGCTCAACGAATAATGGAGCTGAACGACACAGCAGCAGCTGTAAGTTCCAGTTTGAGGTATACGTAGAAAATTTTCAGCCAGAATATGGCCAGCGGTTCCTATCCACGACTAACATTATCTACAAAATCAAAACCAACAAAATCGCACTCCACACACTCTCCTACGAAATTATCCACACACAAAATAATAATAAAAAAAAATCTGTATGTACAAAAAAAAATTCCGGCACTGACTGAAGATTTGAGAACCAAAGATGGGGCAGAAAGAAGGGAGGAAAGACGGAGGCGTTGTAGTGGTGAAACCGAAGCCAAGTAAAGGCTTTGCTTCCAAGGCCGTGGACTGGTTGGAATGGGTTTTTGTGAAGCTAATGCATGATTCCAAAAAGCCCCTTCATTATCTTTCTGGTAATTTTGCTCCAGTTGATGAAACTCCTCCTCTTCAGGACCTTCCTGTTAAAGGGCACCTCCCTGTAAGTCTAAATTGTGATTTCAATGTATTTGTGCTAATGACTTATTAAAAGACGGCGTTATAGTTTAGTAAAATCTAAGAATTTGTAAGCTCAATATTTGATATGCATAAGCAACAGATTAGGGAATAGGAGTATGGATAGTTGGAGTAAAATTATAAGAAAATTAGATGTGGCTGTGGGACAATTAGACGGTAAATTGACAACGAATGGTAGGTGTAGATTAAGTAAAGAAAATTATAAGACGTGTTGATTCGTATACCTAACCAGGCATAATGAAAATATCCAATCTCCTTAATTATAGTGAAAAATGATTCATTTAGTCAATTCCAAGTTTACAGGGAATAGCTTGTCGTTGTTATATGTGTAACATCATGTTCATGAGTGTGTTTTGTGTTTGTAGCGGAAGAAGATCTACTTTAATTTTGCTTTCATTGATTGTCAGCATCCTATTTCCGGTGCTTAAGCTAGACTACTTTGTCTGCACACTGATTTTGTGAAAATTTTACCCACTGCAGAAGTGTTTGAATGGTGAGTTTGCGAGGGTTGGTCCCAACCCAAAATTTTCTCCAGTTGCTGGCTATCATTGGTAAGTCCTTTTTCTTTCTCAAATTAATTTCTGTAGAGTATTACATGGTATTTTCTTGTTCCTTCAATTTGAGAAGTTGAAGACATTGTCATGCCTAAAACATATTACACATCTCAAACTTTCTTCTCATGCTTTTTTTTTTTTTTTTTGGTTTTTTAAACTTTTACCCTATAGTTTATCTGATTCCTATTTCTTATATTGTGGGATTTATTAGTTCTTGTCATTTGGCAGCAACTTTGCCTAACCTCATATTTGTTTGTTCTCGCAGGTTTGATGGAGATGGGTGCGTATTTTTTGTTCCTCATTCATTTCTTTGGATGCATAATTTTTCATTTTACCCTTCACGGGGCACGTATACAACTCCTCCAACCATCAAGCTTGTTGAAACTTTGACATGAGCTATTGTCATTTAGGCATTACTGATTGTACTTGAGAGACATCTCTCTTCTTGGCAGGAATAATAATTCTACTACAAAAATCACACCATTTTAGTGATGGGAGATTGTTTTCCTAACGTATCTGGTTTCTTTTCTACGACTCTGCAATAGGGTAGCATTGTCCGTGATATCATTGGATCTAGTATAGTTACATGTTAATTTTAGGCCATTAACAAATGATGGCTTTGTCTTTTGATGAGGACCCATGAAGGCTTGATTCAGTGATAATAACTTTTTATTCTGGATCTAAACTGTGTTCTTATAGAGATTAGAATCAATAATGTCATCTTTTCAGTCAAGCATTAATACGAACCTGTTTCTGATTTGGAATATCGAAAATACTGAAACTTTTTGGTTTAGGTCTTCTGGTTTCCTTAGTATTCTTAATATCAGGAATTATATCTTGTCGTTAAGTATTTATAATTATATCCCCAAATTCACAAATTTTTCGAGCCCAATATCTGGTTGGATGAAATTGAACTTCAAATCTTTCTTAAATATTCATTTTTTCTATCCGTGACAAGCCTGTTAAAGATATGTTCTTGAACATTTATCATCTGTTACTGTTCGAGGAAGTTATACTTAACCACCTTTTTTCTCCTTGTCTTAAATATGAGATATTACATGTCTTTTATCTGCTTCTGGAATTGGTTTTGTTGAATCAGCATCTTATTCTGTGACAAGTTGAAAGTCTGTCATTAATTCTGCTTATTTTATTTCTTTCAGTAAAGTATTTATATGCTGATATTTTCTGTTATGCCTTTTTGGTATTTTGATTTATTTTCAATTTGCAAGAGTTTGAACTATTCCATCATGCTGATGTATAATGGAGTTAAGAAACCGTGGTTTTGCTTACTTTACAGAATGATTCATGGTATTCGCATAAAAGATGGAAAAGCAACATATGTTTCTCGTTACGTGAGGACATCACGCATTAAACAAGAAGAGTATTATGATGGGGCTAAGTTTATGAAGGTATGGATTGGAAATAGCGTATCATCATCGATTTTGTTTTTTCACGCTCTCTCCCTCCAGCAACATTTTCCAAATGGTGATTATAAAAGTTTCTTAAGTTGAATGTCACGCTTTTCTGCTTTTGTGGAGTTTAACCTTTTTATATTTTATGGTTGACATATATAATCAGTGAAGCTCCTTTGATTGGAACAACCCTATTTACCTCTGCCAAGCGTGTCAGAACTGTAGTATCATGTTCGACTCGAGGTCCTTTTTTCTAATTCTTGTGGATATCTTAAATGAGACTATAAAAAAAACTAATGAAATGTCTAGGGCATCTGCATATAGAAGTATCTCAATGTTACATTATTCATTACAGGATCACAAGTCTAAAGATTTGATTTCATGGACGGAACAAAAAATATTAAATGTGACTATACCTTATAAATTCAATCATGCATCAGTTTTACATCATAAATACAATGATTTGCAGATTGGAGATCTGAGAGGGATGTTTGGATTAGTCACGGTAAACATGCAAATGCTTAGAGAAAAACTCAAAGTATTGGATATGTCTTATGGACATGGTACAGGTGGGTCAGTTACGTATGCTTTCCCACCATAAAGCGAACTGTGCATCTCTGAACCTGCCTTCACCCACTCTCCTCCCCAATCCCCCTCCCCCTGCTGGGGCTCTTTGACTTAGTCATCGGAAAAGGTTCAGAAAAAATATCTAGAGTTTTGTAGATAGTATCTCCTTAGCTACCAACATATCTGCGAATGTCTCTCTTTCTTTTCATTTTTAGATCATAGATTCATAATCATGGCAATACCTTTTTGGTTTCTACATATTTGTTTATCAACAGCTGATGTGAAGATTGTTGCAATTTTTTTCCAGCTAATACTGCTCTAGTATATCACCATGGAAAGCTTTTGGCACTCCATGAGGGAGATAAACCGTGTAAGCTAGCTTTCTTAGTTTATCTTTATATTAAAAACTGCATGCTTTCTATAAATTAAAACTTCATTTTGATCCAATCCCTTTCAGCATGTTTGGCTTAGTAACTCAAACTTACAAGTAAGCTAAACATGTGGATAACATAAAAATATACCTTTTTTTTTTAGTGCATAAAAGTGTCATTTTTTGACTAAGGTTCAATAAGATACAGACTTATCATAATAAGTACCTTCATTCCGACTTCAACCAAAAATAAATTATAGTCTAAAATATACTTATTTAGTTGTTAATAACTTACTTAGAAGTAGATTTTTTAAGCTTAGACAAACATGCTCTATAAGTGCCTTCTTTAATTTTTACATCTCATCTCAAACCTGGAATGTTAATTTACTTTGTGCATGGTGCTTGAACTTTTGCCAGAGACAATCGAACATTGTCATGTACTTGCATTTTGGAAACGAAGAGGGCCCAAGAATAAGTTTAAATCCATTGTTTGCTTAAATATTTTCAATTTATTGCACAGATGCAATAAAAGTTCTAGAAGATGGAGATCTGCAAACCATTGGCATGCTGGACTACAACAAAAGATTGACACATACATTTACTGCTCATCCTAAGGTTGACCCATTCACTGGTACGAGAAATGTTTATACAAATTCGACAAAAAAATTTAGATATTCAGTTAATTATAGATGTCCCTTTCTTTGTTCATTAAATGGCATCTTAGCTTACGCAAACTTCTTAAGCAGGGGAAATGTTTACCTTTGGCTATTCACAAATGCCACCATATCTCACATACAGAGTCATATCAAAGGATGGGCTAATGCATGATCCAGTACCAATAACAATATCTGGCCCCGTTATGATGCATGATTTTGCTATTACTGAAAATTATGCAATTTTTATGGATCTCCCTTTATATTTCAGGCCAAAGGTAATGTGATTTTGCAAGAATATCGATTTGTGCTCGTAGTGTCTGTTCAATTTAATCTTACATAAAACATGCTATAGTGACCAGTCCACTAATTTTCAATTTCATATTTGTTTGTTATCACTCGGTTTTTGAGATCAAAAGGCTTGTCCCATTCTCTCTATTCTATTCTCAACTATTTAAGTAAACCATTGATTTTGTATCTGTACCAGTCTACCAACAAACTGATCAAAAAAATCTCAACTCTTCATGGAAGGGATATTTACATATTTGATATTTTCACCACTCAAATTAGTGCTATTGGCTTTTCTTTCTCTATGTATTGTTTAATCTTTATTTTAGTTCTCTAAGTCTAAACTACCAGTAAATAGTGATTTGCTTTCCTTTTATGGCAATATTTCTTTAACTAAGAGAATAATATTAGTTCTTACTTATAATAAGGGATGCTGTAAGGTTTGAGATTTCTGTACCATTCATTAATTCAAATACTAATGAAACTTTTACTACTTTGATACTAATATGCTTCAGATAACTATGAACTTGAAATTGATTTCTTGATTACTAAATTTTATCTTCTCATCTCCAGTGACTTAATTGAATTATACTTTTCCAAAATCTGTATTAACAAAAATCGTAAAATATTCTTTAAAGCTAAATGATAATGTAACAAATTGTGATTTGTAGTACAAATAAGCAAATCATGAAAACTGGAACTTCAATTCAAAGGCATCTATTCCATTGCTTCTGTATTCTATTCAAAGTTGGTTGGTAGTTCTACAAGGCATTTACAAATAAAAGAATAAAAAACATAAATAGAATGAAAAGACTAAACTTTCCTCACTACTAAATGAAAGGTAGAATACATATAATAAACATATATACTCTGACAGAATTCAATCATAAAATCTCAGTTATTTTCAATGTCATATTTTCAGGAAATGGTGAAGGAAAAGAAGTTAATATATTCTTTTGATGCCACAAAAAAAGCTCGTTTTGGTATCCTTCCACGATATGCAAAGAATGAGCTACTAATCACATGGTTTGAGCTTCCAAATTGCTTCATATTCCACAACGGTGAGCAACTGACTCATATATGCCTAGTTGCTTCCAACTCTACATGTGCTTGATGATTATGTTTCTTATACATCTGGTAGAAGACTGCTAATTCTCTCCCCCTCCCCACCATCTCACCAAAAATAAAATTAAATAAAATGAAATGGAAATGCATGTCAGATAGAGGGATACAACTTTTAGCTCACATAGCTCTTGAAGACATCAAGTTTTATTTATGATCATTCTTTATATTGAAAAACTTTCATGTTCGTCAAGTTAGTTGTATCAACAGAATCTTTTGACATTTACAGTTCTGAAAGATGTTTATCTTTACTTTGAATTGTTTATCAGCAAATGCTTGGGAAGAAGGAGATGAAGTTGTCCTCATTAGTTGTCGTCTTGAGAATCCAGATCTTGACATGGTTAATAGCAGCGTAAAAGAAAGGCTAGAGAATCTCACCAATGAACTGTATGAAATTTAAAGATTCTCTCTCTCTCTCTCTGAAAGATGTATCTGATTTTAGTTGTATTTGTCAGGTACGAGATGAGGTTCAACCTGAAAAATGGATTGGCTTCGCAGAAAAAATTATCTGCTCCAGCTGTAGATTTTCCGAGGGTGAATGAAAGCTACACTGGCAGGTAAATCTAAACAACATTGTCAATGATTTGGCTGAATCGGGCGAGTTTGCATTACATGAAACATAATGACGTTCAGCAATTTTTGGATCTAGTTGGATCTATTTTTGTTTAATTGCATTTATTCTTCGAATTTTCTTGTCAACTTTATTTCTTTTTCTGAGTCATTGTCCATCTTTATTTTTTGTATTTTTCTTATGGCTGTTAAATAGTTCACACAGTTTTATCAGCATAATCATAAATGTTTCTTGAATTCAGGAAACAACAGTATGTATATGGAACAATACTAGATAGTATTGCTAGGGTAAGTGGGATTATCAAATTTGATTTACACAAGGAACCGGAGATTGGAAAATCGAAGCTTGAAGTAGGAGGAAATGTTAAAGGTATCTTTAATTTGGGACCTGGAAGATTTGGTTCAGAAGCCATCTTTGTTCCCCGGCAGCCTGGTACTACTTCTGAAGAGGATGATGGCTACTTGATTTTCTTTGCACATGATGAGAACACCGGGTATTTTTCCACCTCTAATTAATTATGCAATGTTTCCGTGAGCATGTTTGTCAGTGTTCAAATGTATGTCAAACTTACTTTTAAGTTACTTTCTAGAAAAGTAACTTTTAAGCACAACCAAACGTGAAATTGTTGTTTCCTGCTTTGGATATTTTACATTTTCCTCACTTTTAAGTCAAAAAGATTGCTCTTTTGAAACCAACTCTTTGCCGAGTTTTAATTTTTTTCAATTATGATCAGTAAAAGAAATTATTTATTTTGAAATTTAATTAATTACTTACAATACTTCTTAAGCTTAGCCAAACATGCTAAATATTTTAGACTAATTTCTTTTAGATGATTTTTTGGCAATAATTTTGTTTTTCTTTTTATATTTCTGTCCAGTGAGGTTTGTAGTATCTTAATTTTGGCTTTAATTGCAAATCCTAATGCATATATCTCTAACTAAATTTGTACACAATGCTATTCAGAAAGTCAGCTGTTAAAGTAATTGATGCAAAAACGATGTCAGCTGATCCCGTTGCTGTTGTTGAACTGCCTAAGAGAGTTCCATATGGATTTCACGCCTTCTTCATGACGGAGGTTAGTTTATCATTTTTATTTCTATTCAATTTAAAATATCAAAATATAAGTTCTATATTCTTAACAAGGCAAAGATTTCACGCAAGAAATTTATAGTAAACGAGGTAAGGGTGTTTGCCAATTATGAAGTCTCTGTATGAAGAAACAATCCTGTTCGTTTTCTCTTAGATTAAGAAGATAAAGTAATTCGTGTAATCAATGTATATGAGTATTACAGTTCATGCACAGGGAAAGGAAGACAGTATGCCCTGTGTATGTGTCAAATTTAAGGTTTGAATAGTGTTTCATACAACTTTTTAAGAATTTCCAGGACATTTATTTCGCATAATCGGATTTCCATTTACAAAAATTGTTGTGTCTCTGTACATGCTCTTAGAGTATGCTTGGCTAAGCTTAAAATGAAGTAAAAGTTATTTCTAAACTATTTTTTCGTGCCACAAGAAGATTTGGCAATTTTTCTGTACGTCTTAACGATAACTTGATCAACGTGTTCTTCCTCATCTTCTAGAGTTTGACCCACTCCAAAAATTTGTATGTTCCCGACCCAGTTTTCATTTTCTATTATGAGTTCTATTTGGTGCTCATTATCTAACTTGATGATGCTTTGAGCAGGAACAACTTCAAGAACAAGCAAAGCTTTGACAAGTACAAGGTGGTTATAAGTGATATATCTAACTGAAATGTGATGAATGTTCTTGATAATCAAGATGGTGCTTTTATCTTGCAGTATGAAAGTGCTCGACTTCCTACTTCCTAGATAGGAAAAAATACATTTGGTACGTATATGATGATAGAGGATCACTCACATGTCTCTTGAATTGCTCTCGATTTTATGATATCTTTATTTTCATTGTGTGATAAGATCCAAATTAACTACTATATAAAAAATAAAATTAAATGAAATTAATTGTTTCAAGTTCCCTTGTAAGGTTCATCTTTAAATTAACGGAAGCTACACGAGCCTGGAAAATATGCCAAGGTTCAACATGGCCAACATTTCCACATCGTTCGATCCGTTAGAGCTATTATTTTGACTTTGGGGTTAGGGGTAGGGTGAGGAGTTTGGTGAAGGAGAAGAAGATGATTTTTATTTATTTTCCTTTTTTAGTTTTTAATGTAATTATTTAATGTGATTGAAAGGTTTGGAGCTTTTGCCGTAATTGTTTAAAAAAGAATTAGGTATAATTTGTAAAAAAAAAAAAAAGTTTTGGTCCTGCAACTACAATTATTATTATTATTTGTTGGGAGGAGTTCACAACATTAGCTCACAAATCAACCAAATATATATGTGCAAGATGAACAGGAAAAATGAATAGGAAACTTATCTTTATTATTAAAGCCCACAGGCCAAAGTTTCACACAATCCGTGTTTCAATCACACAAGAAAAAACCACCACTATGCTTGAATTAAACCCAAGATAAGAACTACAAATGAGACACTCAGACAAGCCCAATAATATCACATATTCGAATTCTCTCTTCACAATATACTATAGTTCACACAAGAATAGATTCTACTCAAATGAATCAATAAAGATTACACCGTGTTGAGAGAAAAACAAGAAATCTCCAGTGAAGAAGAGAAAGCTCGAGAGAAACGGCGCAGAGAGTGTAAGAGAGTAGAAGAATCTCGAAGCAAAAGTGAGTCTCTCGAACCCTAGAAGTCCTTTTAAATGGGTCACTAAATAGTCGTCAATCCAACGGCGTTGGAAGTGACACGTGGTGACTCCATTGGCATTCATTTCATCAAGTAAGCGAGAACACGATTTCAAGCCTTCAACAAATCACGTTTTCTTGCACTACTTTAAAACAATAGATTTTAAGTAAGATAGGCCTCCATTGATTTCCAGCTGGGCCAACTCAATAAACCTAATGGACATAGCATCATTATGCCACAATTTCCCTTCATACTCCACCTTGTTACAATGATTCAAATTCATTAGTGGTTATTCATCTATTATAGATATTATCAGCACATATTGCAGCATCCACAGATCAGCAAGGAACCACATTCAGCAAGGTTAAGCAGTCCAGGAACTTGTTTAAGGGTAGTACTTTAGTACCTACATCAGCAGTGTTGTAATTAGTATATATCTTTTCAAGTTTCACAACACCTTGTGAAATAACATCTCTAATAAAATGAAATCTAACATCAACATGCTT
>CAIGRF010118676.1:5648-21944 GCA_903798235.1 Fraxinus ornus | reverse complement strand
TTTTCATTTCCACATATACCCTTATTTAATACATCTTGATATAATAAACACCAACTACCTAGATAAGGGATAAAGGGTATAGATGGAAAAATATAGTAAAATTTAATACTCTAACTATACTAACTACCATTTCTTAATCTGTGTGAAAATAACCATAGGACTATCTTTTTGGGACGGAGGGAGTATCTTTTTTTTTCATTCTTTAATAATATAGATGGGGCAAGTATCAAAATTTCCACCTAAGCACGTCGACTTTTCTTAAAAAAAAAAAAGAAGGACAATTCATGTTCGGCGTCGTAACATATATTTCTATATAAAATTTATATATCATTATCATTGCAATAGTAAAACTAGTTACTTGTTTAATATTTTCTACAATTAAAGGAAGATAATTGGTTTATTATGTGATAGTGTTAGAGAATTCATTCCATGGTCAAATATATTAATATAAAGAATTGTTTATATCACTTAATTGTTAATTCATTAACAATAATCGAGTCTTAATCAGCAATGGCGTAAACAAACCTATCTCTTGTGAAGAACATTGATTTAGTCTAACCCACATTCTATATATTAATAGCTCCTCACATCCCTCGGGACCGTAACTTAAATTAAATAAAAAAAAAAAATTTGAGTTGTCACGAAATTTGAGTTATTCTTCTTACCGGGCCAATATTGCCCTGGCCAAGTAGCGTCACTCATGAAATTTATAGGCGGATGAGATTAAATATTTCAATATGTTAAAAGTTGTAGACTCGATGAATATTAAAGGTTTATACATCAATCAAATGTGATACTAATGTATTTGAAGAGTGACACTGCATTGAAAATTTTGAAATTATTATTAGAGAAAATATCCCTCGAGTCAATGAATATTTTCTTTAAAATTAAAAACTTAGAATATATTCCTCTCAGTTCTCTTGGTTATCCCAAAAATCTTGGAAATCCATCTAATCTAGACCACGGCATCCAATAGGGGCCCACTATTTATTTATTATTATTTTTTTAGTATTTCCCTATCTATGTTAAAATTTAATTAGTTTACTGTCCCTGTTTGAGCCCAATTTCTATTCTAAAAATGTATTTTGAAATAATAAATTGATGAAAAATATGATTAAAAATAAGGATTTTTTTTTTTTGAAATTTGCGTGTAATATTATTTTATTGAAAAATGCGTGATTGAAAAGAAGAGAAAAAAGAAATATTTTGAAAATAATGTAGATCAAACAAGGACTATATATATTCCCTTTTTCTTTGGCTATAGGTTAGTAAATTTATTTAGAATATATCTAATAAGGAATTTGGATGATTTATAAAAGTTTCTCTAAAAGTGAAATACTCTTTATTTTAAAGAGTCAATATTTAAAATTATACTCAAAGATACTTTTCAAATTAACATTTTAAAATAGAGAGTGTATTTGACTCTCCAAATTTGGAGAGCAAACACACTTTTTATAATTAAATGCATTCAAAATATTTTAATTTTCAATTCTTCGTATATTGACCAAATTAAGCCCATGTTTGGTGGCCTATAATCCTAAAAAACTATGTTTTGAATAATTTTTTTTGGAGAATGTGGTTAAAAAGTATGATTTTTTTTTATTTACATGTAAAATATTTTATTGTGTAAATGTATGACTACAAATAAGCCCCTGTTTGTTTTGCATTAACATCCGGAAAGTAGAAAAAAAAAAGGATCGTTACAGTCAAATATGGGTCCCAGCCGTGTCTTAAATGGTCAATTATGGTGGCTGGCAACTGTTGGAATTTCTCTACATATGAAGAATCCATGCTAGTCAAATAAGGGCTAAGTATGATAAATAAATGAAAGTAAATCAAATGCCACCAAACAAGAGCTAAAATAGTATATACAAAAAAAAATGAAGGGATATAACATAATAATTTGAAGGGAAGTTAATGAAAATAAAAGTTAGAAAAAAATAATAAATACCTATTAAGAGTAGTAAAATTAAGTGTTAAAGATAAATAGAATGTTGGAGTACTATAGATATTCCATATATTGAAAAACATGATTTAAAATAATAGAGAGTTTCTTGAAAATATTCTTATAAAATGAGATAATTGAGTGATGGAGGAATTGATAGTATTCGTGAATCCTGTGAAATGTAACGATAAAAATGATTTAATAAGTATTTCTTGATCAAATTACTTATAAACAATTTGTCAAATAGACTTAATTGTATGAATTGGAAGGACTTTTTGTCCACGTATCTTGCTTTAAATGGTTTATTAGATTAAAGAGCTCATACAATGACTCCTAATTTTCAATTTACTAATAAATTAAATTAAAAAATATATATTTTAAAAGGGTATACATTATCAACCTTTGGCTGGTGATTACAATACGAATTAATCCGTATATAATCCTTGTGTCATACCCCAATAACAATGTCTCTCCATGTATGTAGTCAATTGTATTACTAACCAATATGTCAACTCTTCGGGTCGTTTGGCACTCAAAATCTCTTTTTGATTTTTTTCAAAATCATGGCAACAAGCCCTTGATATCCTAATTTTTGCTTCCTTGGTCTAATATACATGTATATCCTTTTTAGGGCTTTGCTACAGGTACCCGGGCGTTTACACCCCCGATTACCTGGCCCCACTACCCCCCTCACAATAGGAGGCTAGAATTATTATATTCGATGTGGGCCCCTCACTCATGTGAGGGGTGGGTAAGCATTTTCCATCCTTTTACTACTATCAATCGGTAGATTCAATACCATAAAAAAAAAAAGTTTGGTTTATTAACTTGTATTTTAACCAATTAATGTATATTATTGAGATCTCGTTGCCTCATTATCTACTAAAGGATGAGCTATCAGATTGTTGCACTTCTCATGGCCCTCTGTGTCAAAGTGACCCTGTCGAGATGAGTTCGGCTATGATATGACTTGAAACAAATAGATGTTTAAGAAGTATATGTTAGCCAAGTCAACAAAGAGGTAATGTCTTGGGGCCCCAAGGACTCACTTTGACTGAAACAAGGGGTGAGTCTTTATCAACTTCAAAATATTTGAAGAGATATATCTTCATAGAATAAGGCCATTTTCGAATAAGCCAGTTCAAGAAAGATGTGATTCAGAAAAAAATTAAAAATAAACCTATACTTGTTAAAGGTGAAGTTCGAGAATAAAACAATTCCTTCAGTCATGTATCTCTCTATTAATGCAACCTCAAATGCTATGTTTCAATTTTGATTCAATTCATTCTAATTTTATGCCTTATACAATTCATTGTAAAGTTATTATATGCGAAAATCAATAAGAAAATAATACAAATAAGTTATTTGCACTTTCTTAAGCTAACCAGATAACATAATATGGTGTGAAGAAGGTTTATGCATGCATGATATAAAAAATATTATAAATATCATTCTTCTGAATAAAAAAAAATTATAAATAATATTCTCATTAAACCACACTACTACTATCTATTTAGTCTTGTTTGGTGTAAATTAAAATTAGATTTTTAATAAATTATGATAAAAGTTGATAAAATTGTATGGTTGAAAATTTGTGTCTCATGAGATGTGTGAGTGAAATTAATTGTTGAATTTAATTTAAGATTTTAATCAAAATCGAACGGAGACTTTAGTATTTTTTTATTTTATTTTATTTTATGCATAATCTTTTGTACTGTCTAATGTGATGGCCAAATATAGCCTAAAAAATGGAGTAAACAGAAGTCAATTTAGAGAGTGACATTGAAAATAGTACTTACCATTACACTGACATTTATGTACATAGGGTGAAAGATAAACAATCCTTCTTATAAAAGACGGAAAAAAGATAAAATCACCAACAACAACTTACAAAGCAAAGAGGTAAAGAGGGTTGGAGAACGTATTTATTTTTTTAGGGTTTGTGGGGTTGAAGTTGCTTTCATGCACGAGTAGTTCTTCATTTTTGGGTTCTTGCATTTCTTTTTTTATAATTATATCATGTGCTAGCTGCAAATAGATCACTTGGATCGTACCCTAACCATCAATGGATTGGCCATTTCACAAGAAAGCCTTAGCGCCTCAGATAAGTCAACTTGGCCACCAGGCTTGAACTCGAATTCATGCAGCAGTGATGCCATCCAGAACGTGACAGTGGTTAGAGCCAACGTCTTACCTGGGCAAGACCTTCGACCAGACCCAAATGGTGCAAGCCTGAGATCAGATCCAAGCACTGAGAATTCTAAATTTGGAGCCTCACTTAAAAACCTCTCGGGCTTAAATTCCAATGGATCATCCCAAACTTCCGGATCCCTAGTGATGGCCCACATGTTAACCATTGCTGTGGTCCCAGCTGGTACGCGATATCCATCGATAATTGAGTCAATTATCGCTAATCGAGCCCAAGATAGAAGTGGACCCGGTGGATGCAACCTCAATACTTCCTTTATCACGGCCGCCAAATATACTAATTCCATCAAATCGGTCTCCGTCACAGCACGCGAACTTCCAACAACCTTGTCCAACTCACTGTGGACCTTTGACTGGATATCGGGCCTAGACATCAATCTTGCCAATATCCACTCTATCAAAACTGCCACAGTATCAGTACCCCTAAATATCATTTCCTGCAACATAGGATAAAAAAAAAGATTAATATCATAGACAAATGACTAGGTGTTCTAACGAACCATTTCAACGTATTTTACAAAAACCAAGCTTATGAGATGGATATACATATTCATTTTACTAAATTATATTCATTCGATCAATCCTTAAGAACTCGTAAGTGTAGAGTTATTTGGTTAACTATGATACTTATAGTTACAATCGAGGCCTTTTTCGCCATCCACCTTATTGAATTGACTTAGTTCAGCCGTATTCTCTTTTGGGTTGTGAGCCGCAAAAGTAAACTACTTATAATTGGAAAATTATAGTTATAGTTAAACATGAATCATAGAAAAGGACTGGAGTAGTTTGTGGGCTTTTTTGCATACCCAAAGAACGGCGATCATGTCGGATTCCGACAATCTATCAGGTCCTTGAAGAGACAGCAAAACATCAACAAAATCACGACCAAGCTCGCCGGATTCCGCCTTGTGTTCTTCGATAATGCGGCCGACAAACCGGTTCACTTTGGGTACGAGGTTGAAGCATCTTAACCGGATCTTTTGGATGTCGAAATCAGACAAACAAGGAAGATGATCAGACCAATTCGTTGTACCAAGCAAATCATACCCTTCATCCACCAATTCCTGCAATTCATTTGTCTCATAATTGTAAGAATCCAGCTTGTAATTCTTACCAAAGACAGAGCACATCATGTTGTTAAGAGAAGCCCGTTTCAGTGCATCCCTGGCCCGAATCTCACCCTTTTCAGCCCGAAACATTGCCACCAGCTGATTAGCAATCTCCGACCTTTGAAGCTCCGAAGCCTTAATTTGCTTCGGACAAAACAGGTGGGCAGCGGAGATTCTACGGAGGCTCCGCCAGTAAACACCGTAGGTGGCGAAACCGATGGCTCTATTGAACATAAGATTATAGGCTGATTCTTTCATCGGACGATCAGCAAAAGTTGAACTATTCAGTATTTCTTTCGCAACATCGGGATTGCACGTAACAATTACGCGTGTTTCGCCAAGGCTGAAAGCCATTAGACGCTTGGCTTTGCAAAATTCCGCCATGGCTGCAAGTTTATGGTGGGCTAAACCCATCATGAGTTTCATGCTTCCAATAATTGGGATACCATTCGGGCCGGGTATCGGCTTTGTACCAGTGAGTTTTCGCCATTTGTATTTACCCCAAGCTGGGCCACCGGGGTGTGCCCAGAAAATCAAGTTCATGCATAGCCATGCGAGAAGAAGAAGAAATGCAAAGGTTATGGAGTTTATGTAAGTGAAAGATTTGCATTTTGAAGCTATGGCGAAAAACCAGAGGCTTTCGAATTCATTCGATCTCATTTTGGTGAAGAAAGAGAGAAATTTAAGCTGAAAAATGGAGTTTGCTTTGAGTTTCTTGGCATGGGAACACAAGGGAATGAGGGTATATATAGGGCTCGACCAAGTGAAAAGTACAGTGATTATGGGAATGTAGGATTTAACAAAAGTGATTATCATCCACTCACACGAATTATCAAAATGCCCTTTAGGTTGTTTAATGATTTTTGAATATAAAGGTAGAGTATTTTGTAATTCCATAAAATTGTAAGGGTAAAATGATATTTTTATTTCTTTAGACCAACTTGTTTGAGGCTTATAAGCATATTTGATCAGCTTATTTTTTGCTCACTTAATAGAAACATAGTTTAGCAAATTTCAACTAAATTTCTAACATGCCAATCACTTGTAAAAACTTTAAGGGATACTTAGGCCCCGTTCGATAAAGATTAAAATCGAATTAAAATTAAAAACTAGTCGTTATTGTTGACTTTTATTAGACGAGTGAGACCCAATAACTACTATATTTTCAATTTTAATTGGATTTTAATCACTATCAAACGGGACCTTAATTAGAGGTGCTAAAAAGGGTCGGGTTGCCCAAATCTTAGTTCGTGGATCAAGTTGTCTATAGAAATAAGTCGTACATCAATTCATCAAAAGAAGCAAGTCGTCGACTGGCTCGTCAAGAGAGATGATGCTCGACTTTTCAGGCTTGCACCATTTTATTTATTTATTTACTTCAAAAAATAAAAAAAGAGTTATTGAGTCTATTGCCATATATCCAATCCAAGTCCACCCTCTTCTATTACTCAATAGGTTTGCCCTAACTTCAATAAATAAAGAAAAAAAAAAAAGGTTTATAATAATGATTATTATTTATATTATATGAATATAAATATTTGTTTAATTATAGTGACGGATTTGAGGATCGCCGCACGATTGTATGACGAAAACAGGAAGATGGGGTTTGTATTTGGAGAAGTCCAATGAGATTTGATTGCGTATTCTTAATGCTAATTAATGACGGATTAAAACTTCATTAATTATATTTTAATAGTGTTTCGGGGCCCACTTCGACACCCCTTACATCATATAATGTCGGCACTGTTTGTCACGACGCGTGTTTTGGTACAAATGCCACATAAGTCCTTGTTTGAGTCACATTAAAATTTTCATTCACATTCTTTTATAAAATAATATTTTCTATCACATCAATAACTTTTCATTCTTTTTCAGCCACGCATTCTCCATTAATCTACCATTTCAAAATATATTTTTAAAAAATAATGTGGTTCAAATACTAAACTAATTGTAATTATATGTAGAGGACAATTCGAGATTTGCTGTTGCCACTAAAAATTTATAGAAAAAGAGTCTAAATATTCGTGGATTTATAGAAGATCACGTCTTCTTCAAGTTTTGACCAAATCAAATATTTAGAAATAAGGGAATCATCAAGACTTTTGTCGTCAACTATTTGATTGATAATGAGAGACTTGTTCATGAAACATCAAATTCATTTTGTACTCTAATATTAATTTTTTTTACACTTTTCATGTTGTTAAATGCAAAATTCTTCATACGGTAACATAATATTTAGTAATAGTTGCGTAGTTTTCAAGTACGTATTGAAAAACGTAGAGATAGGAAATTTCCCTGAACGACTTTTCATCCCGATTAAAAATTCTAATGAATCAATTATTTATTTTTTATTGGAGGATGTTCGTATGCAACCGATCATACATGAGGTCCTCTAGGTGATCGATCAAGCTAAGATCTTAACTGACCAAGTAGAAGTCGAGCTGTAAATTTCTACACAGCTAATGTATTTAGACCCTGTTTGGTTTAGATAAAAATCATATTATTAGGAATTTTTGATAAAATCTAAAGAAATGTAAATAGCTAATAAAAATCGTGAGTTAATGAAGTATGTGGTTAAAAACTAGCTTGAGAAAAAATTAGTTTTAAAAAATAATGATGCTTGAAGGCGCAATATACGAAATGGAAATACTTCGAGAACGTGTAGAATAGTGATTGGATATATGTTAGACGCATTTATCAGACATTTATTTGTGGGCACTTGATTGATGGTCGTGATTCTGTCCTGGAATCAAGAATAACTCCATGGTGAAGGCCATTAAAATGTTATTGAAACTTCCAATTATTTGTTTTGGAACATAATCTTGGATTCCTTCGAATATTTACATCATGAGGCATAAACCAAAAAAGTTGTTTGCAAAGACGATGAAGGGAAGAGCAACAATGTATGGTATAGGCTATATCAGATAATATACAATAGAACAAGATTTAGCTTATTCCTTTTTTCGTCTTATACATTATTGCTTAGTCCATTTTACGAAATATGATTATAGAGTCGCATACAACCTTTCAGTAGAAAACTTTTTGAACCTTATCCTAGCCACTAAATGATTTGTAACACAACGTAAGGTCATGTAGCTATGTCAACGAGCCGAGTCGAGCCGAGCCCGACCAAAAAAAATGAGGCTCGGTCCGGGATTTCTGCTCGAGCCTTAGCGGGCCGAGCCGAGTCGGCTCGGGTTTTTTTTATTTTTTAATGTCAAATCTACATTTTCTACTTAAAAAATTTAAAATTTGTATGCTCGACTCGAGCTTTTTTGTGCTGAACTTTTTTGAGCTCTAGTCGAGCCGAGCAAAACCCGTCAAAAAAAATGAGGCTCCGCCCGAGCTTCGGCTCGTTGTAACCGAGCCCGAGCCCGAGCCGGGCCGGCTCGAGCTTTTTCCTAGCCGAGCCCAAGCCGTTCGAGTCAGCGAGCTTTTTTGCCATCCCTAAAGTCATGTTTGATCCACATTCTTTTCAAAATTCATTCTTTCAAAACTCATTTTCAACTACACATTCTTGATTTTTTAATAAAATAATATTACAGGCAAATTCAAAACATTTTCTTTATTTTTTAACCACGTATTTTTCATCACATCATATCATAAAATGCATTCTTTTCTAAAAAATGTGCATCAAACTAACCACTAAATAAAGTTTTACATCAATTATATCACTCGAGGATGGTTATGAGTGTAATTTTTCTGGTTCGAAAAAGAAAACAAAAGACAGAATATGGTATCACTCGAGGGCGACCAGGCCAATCATGTGTAAGCCACGAAGACGTAGTACTTCACTGGATTGAGAACAAAGATCCCATGTCGACTAGATATGATGATGATCTTGTTCTAATTATAAGGAGATTGACTCACAGCACTTAATTTCTTTTGGACTTTAAGTCCCAATATCTTAATCTATCGAGTCCATTCCAACCCAAGATAGAAAATATATAGAAATAAGTTGCCTTACCATTGTCTAAACTTTGTGATAGTTTGGGCAAGAATTTGGATCCTAATAAAGGTTAAGATAAGCCTAAACTTTGCACACGTGCATGTTTTCACTTGCTAATTATGTACCTTTCATTTCCTTTTCTACGTTTGGAGATGAAGAGTAATTGAATACGAGTTGATTTTGAAATCTTGTTTCCAAAAAAATGTAGAAAAAATAAATCATAATAAAGATTCAAATATGATTATCTAAATCTTGTAACGTAACTTAGATGTAGAAAATGCGCTCTGATTTTTATTTTCACACTAAAATATTTTGTAGATATCATCATAGGAAACGAGTGAATTGTGTTTTGCTATCATTATACTCTAAACAAAAAATATAATAATGGCCTAACCCACTTGATTTAATAATACAACTAACTTGATGATTGGATTTCATGTTACGTTCGAAGAAATTCCCCCTATGACTAGGTGTATGTGAGTGGAGAGGACTAATTCTTGACCCAAAAATCTCTTTTTGAAAATCTGAATCTTTGAATGATTTAATGGAAGAATATATTCATGTTCTTTTATGAAATTCCCTTTTGTGGTATTGGATGACCCTTTATTTGCCACTTATTCTTTGACTAAAATAGTTCTAGAAAGTAAAAAGGGCTTGGTGAAGTAGAATTTGGGTCCTACATGCCTAATTTATGGATTCCTAGAAAAACAAAAAATTTCCTCTTTGGGAGTAACTAGTATAAAAATGTCCACAAAATGAACCCATAATTCTATTTTAGGCAAGGAAAGCATCTAACTTGGTGATTGTTGTGTATGATGTAAGGGTTTTACTATTTGTATATCGGCGGACAACAGTGTACACCACTCACAAAAGAGGGGGTTCCACATCTACACTTTCATTTTAAGTGGTTTTTATTGTTGTTTTTGTTGGAAAATGCTTTGTATAAAGTAGTCAATGAATAATTTGATGTAAATTTGAGTGGTCTCACAAGTCGTTTGAAGTGGATTCAAGTTGGATTGAGAATAGATGGTAATGGTAAATTTATTTTCTTAAAATATTTTCAGGGTAATATAAAATATATATGCGAGCGATTACTTATGAGAAATTTTGAAACTAAAAATGTGATGGATTTTTTTATTTAATTCGCTGGAAAGATAGAGAAATTTAAAAATGCTTTATAAGAATTTATTTTGACTTTGAATTTGAAGCTTGACGAAAACTAGGCGAGGATGACCTGTGGAAACTGTTCAGATTTTTGTTGTATTGACTAGGGCTGTAAGCAAAAACCGCCAAACCGGAAAATCGAACCGAAACCGCAATTTAGAAACCGTCGATTTGGTGCCACGTGGACCCGTCAATGAAATGGTTTTGAACCAAACAAAACCGGTCAAAAGCGGTTTGGTTTGGGTTTGAGAATTTTAATTGCAGTTTAAAACCAAATCGGATAGACGAAAAAATATATAAAATTAAAAAATTAAAACTAATGAAATTTTTTGAAAAAATCATCCAAATATGTAAAATTCAATAGTTTTGTCATTTGTGTGTATTTTTATCAATTTATAATTTTATATTACATATATATTATTATTACCAAATAATCATAATTTATATCTAATAATCTTAAGACTAATCTAATTTATCAAAAACCATTTTCCTCTTCAAAATTCAAATTTCTACCGTTTTTTCTGAGTCTGCATTCTCAACTGGAGGTCGGATACTTGATTCCTTTAGGAGTTTATTAAGTGCAAAGATGGTTGAGGCTTATATATGCGGAAAGAATTGGTTAGAATGAACCTATAGTGCTGCGCTAATATTTAGAGCCCGTTTGGTACCGATTAAAATCCAATTAAAATTGAAAATATAACCGTTATTAGGTTCCACTCGTCTAATAAAAGTCAACAATAACGGTTAGTTTTTCAATTTTAATCCGATTTTAATCTCTATCAAACGGGCATGTGGTTTATATTTTCTATTACCATACTTTTAAAGATTCTATTATCTATCTAGTATCCAATACTATGATAATATAACAAATGCATTTGTTTGACAATGGAAACTATGAATCATGTGTGACAACAATTGATGTTTGAGTATAGGTAAGAAACTGAATTCATAACAATATACAACGGTAAACCTGTGTAATTGTTATGTTTAGATATTATAAACAATTGATTTATTATTATAGTTGGTTATTCTTTTTGTCTAATCAGTAGTTTTATTTTTCAGATATGATGATAACGAGGTCTTGTTGAACATTATTATATTTTTTGGGCTTTATATTTAGTTTAGTAGACTTGTATTGTAACATTATCGTAACGTCTTAGCCTAAAATGGCAAACAAAAAACTATATTTTAGTTTATTGTGATTTCACTTTGATTTAGTTAATATTTAAATTTGTAGTAGATATATTTAGTTTGTTTTAGTTTTATTGATAGTAAGATATAAATATATATTGAATTCAATGAATTAATGTCATAAAAGTAGACGGACAAAAAAATATACGGCGAAACCGACGGTTTAAAACCGGACCAAACCGTTAGGTTTATATTTGAGTTTTTTTCAAACCGTTCAAAATGGTTTGGTTTAGGTTTGGATTTTTCTCAAACCGGTTTAAACGGTTTGGTTTGAAAATTTGTCAAAAACCGGTAAAATCGAACCGCTTACACCTCTAGTATTGACAATCTTTAGACAAAAAGATTATTATAAAATGATATGATTGTTATAAAAGAGTTGTAAAATTTAATGAGTCTTTTGGATAGTTGTATAGATGAACTAAGAGTTTTTGGGTTTAAGTATGAAATAAGGAGAAAGAGATGTCGGATTTACGCTAGCCGTCACCTAGGTGATGCTTGAGCCGAAAAAGCAGAATCATTGTCGTCCGCCTATCGCTCGAGCGACACACCTCTCACTCGCATGTCTCTAACCTGCCGCTCAAGCGACGGTGTTTCCTAGTTTGTGTTTTTCAAGAGTTCTATCTATCCTATACTACCTAAATACCTCTTATTATAAATGCTTAATACCCAGTACATTTTTGTGGAGTGGTTGTTCATTATTTTACATCATCATTACATCAATCCAAGAACACATACAAATATTGAGATTAAATTTTTGATTCTTGAGATCAATCCACCACTAGTTGAGAAAAACATCGAATTCAAATAATATAAAATACCAACTTCCTACATATAATCAAGAAGGTACTTTCTCTATACCTTTCAAAGGTTGTTGAAAATTGAGGAAGGTTGGACCATAAGCACAGAAAGAATACAAGAACAAAGTGTTCTTGGTGATCTACATGAGATAAACAATTCCAAAAGATCGGGAGCAGATGTGAGTGAAACACGTTCCAACGGGTCTTGGAGATTATAAGAATTAGATTAGCGAGTCTAGTGAGTTTTCTAGGTTGAATCATATTGCAAGTTCTTATTGTTTATAGTGGAAGTTACTGGTTTGGTAGACTCTAGTTAATGGTTTTCTCCGTCATCAAATCTTGTATTATTTATTACTCTATTTATTGTTGTTGCAATTCAGCATATAATAAAATCGACTTGATTGGCTAAACATCTAGAATAATTAAAAAGTGACTTTTTGCTTTTAATTGATTATTTTAATTCTGCGTTATTCTTATTATGTGATTTTAAGATTGAATTAGTAACTTTCAGAAGCAATTTTAATCCTCAAAAAACAGAAACACAAAACATAATTTTCAATGAGGTGTCCAAACGTGGGAGAACAATGATCAATTCATAAGGTTATACAAGTCTTAAAGCACCTCCAAGAGATTTTCTATTTTTAAAGAACATTTTGTTATTTAGAGAGTAAAATTTTTTAAGTACTCTAACATGCTTTTTCTATTCAACACTTGGGGCCCTGTTTGATTTGGGTTTATTTTCTATGGAAGATGGAAATTAAATTTCATTTCCACATTTTTGTATGTTTGATTGACTAAATTTTCTATGGAATTGATTTTTCACATTTTCTTGATTTTCCACATTTTCTTGATTTTTGAGCAAAAGATTTTCCCATGGGTTTGGTATGAAAAACTTTTCTAGTCAACCTTTTTTTTTTTAAGTTTTATCCATTTAATGGACAATTTTCATGAAAAACAAAGTCAAACTTTATTTTTATTTTCACTAGCTTCCCTCCAAATCTTTATATTATTTTCATTCATTGAAAATTGATATTCTTTGAATGCATTTAATTTTAAAGAATTGGTTTGACTCCCTAAATTTGGAGAGTCAAAATGCTCTATTTTAAAATGTTAATTTAAATAATCTCTTGAAACATAATTTTAAGAATTTACTCTTTAAAATAAAGATCATTTTATGTTTAAAGAGTTACTTGAAAATGTTCTTAGATAAAATATGTTATTTTGAACAATGTCTATGTTTAGACTAGTTGTGCCCTTTGCATTATAGTTCGTAAAATATCATGTTATTCTTCTCTAGACTCATTTACGAAAAAAGAGAGTTCATTAGTTCATTGATCTCATCATAATAATATCATTATATCTTAGGATATGAATATTGAAAATATGTGAGTGCCAATCTGCATGAATTTTTTCGTGAGAAAAAAAAAAAAAGAAGAAGAAGAAGAAGAAGATCAAATTCTTGTCTCGGATCAAATTCTTTTCTTATTTGAATTATTTATATAGTATTTACTTGTTATATTAAATAAAATAAACTAGAAACAACTTGCGAGCAACATAATACTGAAACTACTTGGCCTTTGAATAAAAGAGTAAAATATGCCATCTATATTATAATAAAAATTTAATTAATAAATAAATTAAGTACCAGTTTAAAATAATCTTGAAAGAATTCATAGTATTCTTTAACATACCCAAGTCTTCATGGTTAATCAACTTTTTGTTCAATGTCCCAAAGTACATTTTTATTGCATTCTTGTGGTCTCCATATCAATTACAATTAAATGAGATAATTATCCACATTTTAAGTGTAAAAAATTGTGAGTTTCCATGCCAAAATTATAGTTTACACGGAATAAGAAATCTTATTTAATGTTATTGAAAAATCAATTTTTGCCAATTTTTTTTTTAGTTTACCCTCATTTAATGATCAATAACTAGTAGCAGTATATTAGTAAATGAACAAAACAAAACGTTTTTAATAAAGAAACAAGACTATATAATTGAGACAAGAAAATAAGGAAAGTGAACCTATACAAATGAGACGATTGGAATATTTTACAGTTTTCTACTATCTTTTTCCCTCCCAAAAAACAAGACGACTTCATGGAGGTTGTAACGGAGTTAATGGAGGTTGCACGGACTTGTAAGTTTGAATTCCATGTTCAAATGACTCCTTTCAATCCACTTGAATATCTTGTAAGTCGAGTCACCCAAAATAGATGATCCACTGTCCATATTTCCCAACAAATCTTTTAGTTCAAAAGAACATAGTTATTAAACCCGGACCGGACAGGCCGGGTCGATCCGGAACCCGTCGAACCGGACCATGGTTCGGTCCGGGCTGCCCTGTTTTTATAATGTACAATTAACCCGAAAAAACCCACAGAACCGTTGGGTTTTACACTGAACCGTTGGCCCAATCTTCATATGACCCGCCCGGTTCACTACTGTATATAAAATAAAAAAGCCCTAAAACGTTAAACCCAAAAGGCACGAACGCATTCTCTCATTCTCCGTAGAAATCGACGCCGTAGCAGGTAGAAGAATCTCAGCCATCGCTTGCAATTTCACTCCCAAGAATCTAAAGCTTTAATTTCAAGTTGTATTAGATGGAAGAAGAAGATGTAAGTCCCAAATTTACATTTTTTTTTTGTGTGATTTTCTTTCCTGGGTCGAAGGTCTTCGAACATAAAACTGAAAATCTAAGCTAAATTTTGTTTTTGTTTCAACAATGCAAAGCAAATGGTGGATTTATGGCAGTGAAACAAGATTATCGGTTTCTTATCTGCAGCTCTCATGTGAATAGTGAAATGATACTGGAATTTGTATGGATGGATGAATATGTGCAAGATCGTGGTCTGACACTCTTGGAATATGTGCAGGTTTTAGGTTTTGGTTATCCTTTGAATACAGGAGTTGCTAATTGATTTCATACTAGGCCTTTTGAAAGCTTGGAATGCATTGTCTGTTTGCAATTGGGAGTATGTAATTACTGGAAAGTGGGCTGCAACTGTTGAGTGGGGAGCTCGCTTTGGTTTCGATGTGGTGTCACTCATGCTTATATTTAATTGCGTCGCAATTCTGTGCCAGTACCTTTCAGCTCGTATTGCTGTGGTCACTGGCAAAGAACTTAACAATCTCGTGTTACCTTAAGGGTTCTACTTCTAGGGAAGGACGATGAAAAGGCTAGAGCCCTCTCCCAAATCCATATTTCATTATACACGATTTACAATTTATTGAATTTTGACATAAAAATTAATTTTTAGTCACCTAAATTAGCTAAGGTTAATTTAGTTAGTATTAAAAGATGTCAAAAATTTATTATTCAAGAAATAGATAATAATATATTTAACAAGCATTGACCCGCCGGTCCAACCACCGGGTTACTGGTTGAACCACTGACCCGTTGCATTATTCGAGTCAGTGTCCGGGTCGGGTCTGACAACTATGCAAAAGAAACTAAAATATGAATTATTTTATACCCACAAAGGAATATGGTGGTTATATATAGGATATCCCAATTTCATTTTATTCTTTTATGTATGAGTACTCTATATGCAATTAGATATAATACAATTAAAATCAATATCTATAACTTCATATTCCCTACCACAATAAGATTTTATTTGGGCCTTATTCTTTTTCCAAATATACTTTTATCCACGAGTTGCAAATTCATTACCTATTAGCTAACCAATCCTTCTTCTCATTAAAAATAAAAAGAAAGATGCCTTCCGGGACACATTCAAGTTGGCAAAGGAATGACATTGCTGGGCTTGCAACCTCAGCGTGTAGAGTTCGATTCCTGGTTGGAGCAGCTGCGTGATGTAATAATCAATATTGGTTGGAGCAGATTGGTGATGTAATAACCATGGAGGAAGACTCCCTTGTGGCCAGGAGTATAAGGGGTGCTCGAACCCTGGTCAACTTGGG
>CAIGRF010118627.1:5519-20142 GCA_903798235.1 Fraxinus ornus | reverse complement strand
AATATATATGTAATATAAAATTATAAATTGACAAAAATACACATAAATGGAAAAACTATTGAATTTCACATATTTGGATGAATTTTCAAAAAAATTCATTATTTTTAATTTTATATATTTTTTCACCGGTCCGGTTTGGTTTTAAATCGCAATTAAAATTCTCAAACCTAAATCAAACCGTTTTTTACTGGTTTGGTTTGGTTCAAAACCATTTCGTTGACGGGTCCACGTGGCACCAAACCCACGGTTTCTAAATTGCGGTTTCGGTTCGATTTTCCGGTTTGACGATTTTTGCTTACAGCCCTATAAATAAAACATCATGGTTTTTTTCCAGGACTATTTGGTCCCGGGATAACCATTCTCGAAAACATATTATCTTGTTTCATGTACATCGAAAGAGGTAGATTGTACACAGTCATTATAAATGGCCAACAATAGTACTGCACATTAGATATGGTGAAACGATTAAATCCATATGTGCATAAACCAAGACATACACTACGTGGATCGAGGTTGAAATGAGGATAAGTTCGATCAAAGTGCTTCCATACCTCACTATGTACGGGATGCGACATTTCACCTTGTGTTAATTGGTTCTATGAATGCCAAATCATGTGCTATGATGTACACCTTAACATATACAACCTTTGAAGCCTAGGGGTTAAAGGTAGATATCCCAGCACCTTGTGCGAAAC
Source organism: Fraxinus ornus (assembly GCA_903798235.1). NCBI lineage: Eukaryota > Viridiplantae > Streptophyta > Magnoliopsida > Lamiales > Oleaceae > Fraxinus > Fraxinus ornus. Next base: position 19,447 of record CAIGRF010118627.1, on the reverse strand, counting down.
TCTATGCCCTGATCAAGATACCTTCTATTTATATCGTGGACTACAACACTTAGGACATTGTGTCATGTTCTCTGTTTCTCTATAGTACAATGTGCAATCATTAATACACGCATTGATCTTCAGTACTCCAAGGCCAAGACAAGATAACATTTTCTTTATTTTATAAAATATCACTTCTAACTGGTCACCTTCTGGTAAAATTTCCTTAATTATGGACAACATGCGATTATAACACGTTGTACACATATTATATTCAAATTTCAAATTCAAGAGTCTTGTCATTGTCGAAGGTTTGGTATGCTTACTACATCCAGGCCAAATAGGTTTGTCGGCTTCTTCCAGGAGTTTAAAAAAAATTGAAGTCTATTGATTTGAGACATGTTCCACATGATCACACTGATCTTGATTGACAAACTTGTTGAACATCTCAGTGTCCATCGCATCCATTGCCATGTTTTGATGGGTATAGTTCATTGTAACTTGTGTAACTGAGGATTCACCAACATTTGATGTATGATTAACTAGTGGTTCACGATGTGCTATCCATTGTGTATAACCTTGATTTTGATCTTTTAAGCTCTCTCCTCGAATGATTTGACTTGAATGTTTAACTATCACTTTGTTATTCATTTCGAGTCCAATTTATGAATCTTATTTGTTATAATAAAAACATTGAGGAAGAAATCAACCATAGATCAACAATTCTTGTTGCTTAAAATTCAAACAAAAGTTGAGATAGATTAGCTCTTACTAGAATTAGATGTAATCACTGAATTATTAACTTTGAAGTATAATGTGCACAGAAAATTTACTTGAATGCCAGTATTTTCTTCAATGAGTGTCTCCTTCGCTTGAACTAGACATCAAATTATCATTACCATAGTCATCTTGCGCATTTTCTTTAAGGCACTTCTTCAGGCACAACGTCTTCTCACACTAAGTTTTGTTGATCAAACTCTACAATTACTCAAGCAGGTTGCTGACTAGAAATTGGTTGATCTTCTTGAAATGCAAGTTCTACTCACACATTACATTCTTCATTCTCTGATATGATTCTCTAAATATTGCGAGCATTTCTTTATGATTAATCTCTACAAGACCAAATCTTCGATGCACACTAATCCCATCGTCATTGTCAAACCAATCACATTTGAATAAAGTAAGCTTTTTTTCCAACTACTCCTAAATATTCAAGTTCCAGTATTTCAGTTATCAAACCATAATAGTCAGATTCATAGTCATTATGACAGTTTCCTAATATGCAAACACCACTATTCATTGTCGTCTTGTGCTACCCGTAATCTAAAGTATGAAACTTAAAATCGTTTACAAAGTATCCATTGTAATATCTCAATGTACGAGACGGACCCAAAGCCATAGCTTTTATATGAGGATCAAGTATGTTGTTATCATCCAAGACTTGAAGATAAGAAATCACCAGTTATAGAACATCCGTTTGGAAAATACTTTATCAAATTAGTAAAGATATTATTTACAACATTACTTACATATTCCCTCAACCAACAAGAAAAATGTTCATAACGTAAACGATCAAGTTGTGCCTCAAAAACTTGGGTATAAACCATTCTCATACGTTTATCGAATTCCCTATACAATAACGAGAGACTGTATAAGCAACTACTTGTGCCATAAATATGTAAAGGTACTCATAGTATAACTAGAACTACTTACTCCACAAAAGATGTGACTTCTTCGTAATTCCAAAGAACATAAGTGAAGCAACCTTGAATTCCTTGTGTTATTAATCTACAGTTAGAACGTTGGGTGCCAAGTGGTCGTCTAGGCGTACTAAAAGTTGATAGACATTCTTTGGGATTGAAAAAGCCTCCGTCATCATTCCTTAGTACACGATTCAATCCTGTTTCAATATTTTTCCCAAAATATAGTGAGCAAAATGTTGATATTTCCTCTACAAGGTATGCATCTACTATAGACGCTTCAACATGAGCTTGATTTTTCACCTTCTTTTTCAAGTTAAGTATTAAAATATATCTTCATATTTAATGTTAGAAGAAGATAATATAAGAAGTAAAACATTGGTACCTCTCAAAATGATGCATCCAATGATATTGCACAAGACCTCCAACTTTAGCTTCATATGCTAAGTGAATAGGCAGATTCTCCATTGAATCAAAAAATGATGGAGGGAAAATCTTTTCAACCTTGCACAACGTTATAACAATGTTTTGTTCTAATTGTTCCATATCTTTCACCCTCAAAACAGTAGAGCATATATCTCTAAAGAAATGGATAACTTCAGTTAAAAATTCCCAAATTGGTTTAGGCAATACATCTTTAAATGCAATTGGGAGCAATCTCAGCATAAAAATGTATCAATCATAGTTCTTCATTCCATAGAACTCACAATCACTTTTGATACACCGTGTAATGTTTAATGCATAACCATCAGGCATTCTTAGTTTTCTAATCCATGTGCAAACTTCTTGTTTCTAATCCTTAGTTAGGCTATAAGCAGCCTTCGGCATATACAATTTTCCTCTTTCATCTTCATATATATGAAGTTTGGAACGATTACAAAAAGCTCTAAATCCTTTATGGTCTTGAAACTGTCTTTTGTTTTTCCTTTTATATCCATGACTATGTTGAATATATTATCAAATACATTCTTTTTGATGTGCATCACATCTAAATTGTGTCAGATGAAATTCGTATACCAATAAGGAAACTCTCAAAATATGTTTTTTTCAGCCAATTATGGCTATAACCAAAACCTTCTATGTCTTGTCTCTTACAAAATTTTCCTCTTGAAATGTTCGGAAGGTTCTCAACTATAATTCGCTACTCATCACTGGCTAGCCAGTGTAGTGCCTCATCCTTTTCAACTCTACCTATATAGAACTTGTCTCGTTGTTTTCTAAAATCATGTCTGGGTGACAAGAATCTACGATGGCAATCAAAAAGCGACGTCTTTCCTCCATTTTTAAGTGTATATGATTTAGTTTGACCCATACAATACGGACAAGACTTTAGATCGTGTGTACTCCATCCAGACAACATACCATATCCCGAAAAATCACTAATTGTCCATAAATTCTTTAGATGCTTAAGTTCAACTATATACTATAATCAAATTGCATATTATAGAGGAAATATAAACATAAAATAATTAAGAATCAAGACACTGTCAAATATTGAAAGCCAAAAAATAATAACAAAAACGTAGAAAAATCACTAACAAATTATAATGCATTGTTAACACACTATATCATATGGAACTAAATCTTCAAATCGAGAAACTTATCTCTTAAAAAAAAAGGATTTCACACAAATAATTATAAATCACTCACCATATTACCTTGAAATGGAAATGCAAAAAATTATGAGTATGATTCAAACTTGTACCACGATCTATATGAACTCTGTATTTCAATTTTTCTTTGTAAAACTATACAGATACAATTAGGTGTGAGGTCGATTTTGTGCGAGGGAAGAAAAGTAGCTGTAAATTGGGATTTTATTTTTCGGCTCGAAGCTGATACAGATGGGGTCTAATATTATCGACGGAAACACCAATGGAAATATTCGTTGGTTTATTTTTTAAGTAAATTTTAATTTTTTTATTCAAATTTACTTACGGAAAAGTCCATCCTTAAATATTTTATAATATTTTTTTTATTCAAAGTTTACCAACGAAATACCTAAAGAAAATCACTGACAACTGGTATATGTTGTTTCATTGGTAAACCTTGTCTTTTTAATTTAAAATAATTAAATTCATATATTGTCGGAAATCCGTTGGTAATCCGATAAGCAATGGAAATTGGCTATCGATAATTTTCTATCGTTGAAGCCGCACTTTCTATGATCTTGGATGACCAGCATCCAAATTTTTGTTGGTCAAAAAATCAAAATAATGGTAATTCTAATAATCATCAACAAGAAATGGAGACTTCTCATGAGAACTTCCTTGTGCAATTGTCCAAGACTTTGGATAATAGACCGACCATTTAACTTGAGGAAACGACAATTAAAGAAGAAGAATATGTAGAGAATGAGTAAAATTATAACGGAGTAAAATAAAATAGTGACATTCAATGATGTTGAAATTATCATGCAATCCTCTGACTTCATTTTTTTTTCTTTAAAATTGATTTTTTAATTAAGGTAGATGACGAAGTTGAATTATTCGTACTTTTGGATGGAAGTACATGGAATGTCATTGTTTTGGATGATTAAATCTTATTCAGAATGGCTGAGATATAATTTAAGCATGTGGAATGAAGGGTAATATAACAATATAGTAATCAAGAATTACTGCAACTTGAAAATATAGAAACAATGTAGACGACTTAGCATGCAGATGAGAAAGGGAAAAAATTAAATTTGAAATTATGTTTTGAATATAGATATGTGGAATGATCATATTTTAAGCTCCTGTTTGACACCCTTGAAAAAGCACTTTTTGACGGAGTAAATTTTTTTAGCACAATAAAATCATTAATTGACATTTGAAAAAGCAAGTGACAGGGTTGCACAAAAGTCACTGAAAATTCCTTATATTAGGGGTAAATTTGGGAAGTACGTATCATAACATTAAAAAACAATTCTTTTTGTCTTACATGAATTCATCATAACAATTAAACCATTTTTCAGAAAAAGTTTTAACACTTTTGTTGACATTCTTGCACATTGTAGTGGGACACATGCAGGACCCATATAAATTAAAAAAGAAACAAAAAATCCTCCCTATTATGAAGGGCTACAACATTGTTTGGCGCTAAAATTATGCAATGTATTGTTAACTTGGATAATGGTGCTCTCCTTTTCTTTTCCTCTTTCTAGAAAAATGACAAGTTTAAAAGGTTATGAAAAAGGGCGACAAAGAACTTAATTCTTCGGAGTCTGAGGCTAAACAGTGAAAAAGCAAAAACTAGGAGCAATGTGCATGTTAGGAATGAGTTGTCTCGAATTGACGATCTATCGACTGTCTTATCATTAAAATTTTCTTATTTCACTACAATTTTAGAGGGTGTTTGGTAGAGATTAAAATCGAATTAAAATTGAAAAACTAACCGTTATTGTTGACTTTTATTAGACGGGTGAAACTCAATAACGACTATATTTTTAATTTTAATTGGATTTTGAGCCTACCAAACAGGCACTTAAAGTATCAAATTATAATGAGACCGAAATTATTTTTCTTTTTCTTTTTACTCGATGACTAGATAGTTAAATAAAGACAACACATTTGTAAAGCACTCGTTAGGAACAAAATAAAATGAAGATTTCAATGACAAAATTGAATTAAGCTTAATCTTTGTTTGATTCTCATTATTTTCAATGACAAAATAGAATTCCTTCGTTTTCACGTCTTCACCAAACCGGGCCTATAACTTTATTCTTGGTCATCAAGTGTATTATTACATAAATTTTTGAAGCATGAAAATGCAAGTGGGTCCAACCACGAAAGTCTTAGAAAACTCTTCGTTTTAAAGGAAGTTTTTTTTTTTTTATTGAAATTAATTTCAAACATGCTACATAATTTGACATAAGAAGGATTGAACCTATTCTTAGTAAAACTGGTTCACTAGTCTAATTTAACAAAGTTCCTAATAGTCCGAAAAAAAATTGAAAGATTAGAAACGAGAGAATTTAAAAGGTAAAAGGGAGTGTAGATTGTAATTAGTTTATTAATTATTTCCACCAAATTCACCAAACATTTTGTCCTCAATGCAACTAACTGCACCAAATCTTACCAAACAATTGCAAGTCAAAGCATGGTCATTTGCCTTGTTATAAATGTTAGTGGCAATTTTTTACTTGTTCGGTGAGTAGGTTAGGTAATATTAATAAAAAAAAAATAAACTTTAAGTTGTCCATTATATCTTTTAGCCATATGTAATATAACGTATCAAATATGACTATTAATCATACTTTATTTACGTTTTTTCGCCTTTTAAGCTTATACGGTCCATCATTGTAGTAGAAATGGTAATTACTAAATTTTATTTTTGTTATCTAACAATGTACTTTTTCCGATGGTTCATCGAAACGTCAAGTTTTATTATTAGTTTAGAGAGGCCATCAAGTCATTAGATGATGGAATATGTCTAATATAATTGTAATGGGATATTTCCTTCTACCAATGAGTTTAGTAAATAAAATTGATAAATAATCACAATCCTTAATTTAAGTTAATTTAATGTCTATATATATTAAAATCTTTTAAAATCCCTCTATCAAATCCAAACACAATCCACAAAATATTGTTAGATTAACTTTGTAGGAGTCTCCAATCATAAAAATAGATTAATATTTAATATGGTTGAAAAATAAGTTTTTCTTAGAGCTTGTTTGGTTTAGATTTTTTGGAGTAAGAATTGATTTTGAATAGTGATATGATGGAAAATGTGTGGTTAAAAAAGAAGAAAAAAGTATTGATATGATGTAAAATATTATTTTATTGAAGAATGTGTGGTTGAAAAATGAGAATTGATTTACTGTAGAACTGGAGAATCCTAACCAAACAGGCTCTTAAACTTTTTCTTAGTACACCCCTAGAATAATTGTTTAAATATGATTAATTCATATGTATTGATAATAAGTTACATTAAATAAGGAAATATTTGAAAACTATGAAATCAAATATACTTTCAACAAGGAAAATGATTTATAATTTGGAACATACAAAAAAGAAAAGTATATTTTTGTGGGAGAGGGAGTGTAACATTTCATAAGTGCTCTCATGGTCACTTTCCCAGTGTAGCGCGCATAACTAAAATAAAACATAATTAATTTTGGATATTATACTTGTATTTCTATGATCTTTGTGGTTGGATGCACTTGTATTTTCAAGAATTTCTAGCCTCTAAAAATAAGAAATTAACAATACTTTCAACAAGGAAAGTGACATATAATTTGAAATATACAGAAAAGAAAATGGAGAATATTTTTGTGAGATAGAGGGAGTATAACATTTCTTTAGTGCTCGTGGTCACTTTCACAGTATGTCTAGCCTACTTAACTAAATATAATACTTAATTAATTTTGTTTTGCATAATTCTTTTTATTACTTAATTTGCTTATAAAAGCTTTTATAGCTTATTTTGAAATGTTGTTCGTGTTTTTGTGTGTGTGTGTGTGTGTTTTTTTTTTTTTCATTCATAAGCACTTATCTTCGATTAATGGTTCAAATTTCGATTTTATACTTGTATTTTTCTGAAAATCTCGAACAGTATCTTCTGAATATAGCTTGTCTAAATTGAGCTCATTTATTGTATGGGTTGATTGCCTAACTCCGCCTTAATCGATATGAAAAAAGTTAGGTTCATTTCTTTTCGTCTAACTTGACTAATTGAGTGGTCTCGACTATATTCAAGATTACTTAATTTGGGTCAATATTGCTCGACTCAACCTTGGGAAAGTGATCAAAACCATGTGCATAATTCGACATTAGTCACGACCACTCGATTAAGGCTGAGTTCATTTCTTCAAACTAGTTCTTTACTCAAAGAAATGAACTATCATCGTCCTCCGTTTATGTACTTAGATACGTGTGATTAAATTTATCTCAAACTATATATACATATATTTTAATAAATCTCGAAAAAAGTTGGTGAAATTTATAGTTGAAAGTTGATAAAAAATTACAAATCTCATAAAAAAAAAAGGGCTAAACAGAGGTTATGCGGTTAAGGAGAACAACTTATAAAATCAGATATCCTAGCTACAATGGCACCCTATTGCATGTAGAGCGTGAGTTCTTCACTGCTTGAACGGCATTTCAAACAATCAGATTCAATTATGCCAGCACTGGCCTTCATATTCTCCGGCACATCATTCTATCTTTAGTTTCTCTGATGTCTATTTCTTTTTGCAAGAATTAACAATTTTCTTCTTGCATGAAATTGCGGATGTAACTGTTTTTCTAATGTTGTTTAATCCACCTTAACGTCTGTATTCTTTCTCTCATATTGAGCGTTAAAGTGAATGAGACGAAATAATAAAAATTCTTATTTGGTTTGAATTTTTAAAATTCATTTTCAACTGCACAATTCAGGAATACCACAACTTTTATCTTTTAAATTATATATTTCATTTACTTTTATAAAAAAAATTACTGTAAATCTAATTTTTAGTCAAACTAAATAGGGGCTAAATTTAAATAATAGTCAGCATTTGAGGATGAATATGCTTCAAGGAATTGAATGGGGACCCAAATGCCGTATTTCCTAAAGTATGGGGACCTCTGATGTCTGTTAATTTTTAAATTCTGAAGCCACTCATTCTACATTTCCCTTTTCCCAACACTTCATAGGTGAACAATTTTCTTACCCGGAACCACCTCCGCATAAAATACACGCGCCACCGCCCTCTAGCCGGCCATGGCTTCTTTCCAACCTCCACCTCCACCACCACCACTACCACCACCACTGCAACAACAACAACAACAAACCAAACGCTTCAGGTGATCTTCATTAAGGAAACAGACTAAGAAAGCAGTTTCTATCAATTTTTTTGTTTCTTTTCTCAATTACAAGATTAATTAGTTTTCTCATTTATTTCATTGCAGAGATTTATACAACAACACGGACAGTCAGATTTTACCAGCAGTCAACACACTAAATCTCTATGATCAGCACACTCCCTTTATGCCTCCTTGTATTTTCTTGATTCTTTCACTAGTTTAATTACATTTCTTAGAATCAATCATAATTAATCATTCCCATTTTCGTTTTATCCTTTTTGGTTTCAGTCCAAGTGGAAGGATTGGCACCTGGTCCTGCTCAAGAAGAAAACCAGCTGGATTTACAACCGAACTTCGGGTTTGAATCCAAGAAAAAGAGCCGGATAGCGCAAGATTTTCTTGAGAACTCTAATAATAACAATTCCCAGATATCTTGTGTAGAATTCTTGCAGGCACAATCGGTATCAACCGGACTCGGGTTGTCGTTGGAGCCAACTTCGGCTCTTCTAGGGCTTGTGGGCGATGATCTTGATCTTGAGTTGCAAAGACAGGGTGCTGAGACTGATAGATATATCAAATTTCAGGTGGGAAATTTCTGTTCTACTTTTTTATCTATTTTTTTGTCAAAGATTTTTTTTTTTTTTCATTTATTTATTTTAATGATTGTACATTGGGATGTAGAAATTTTGCTTTCATGAGTTATATAAATGTCTGCATGTGCATTCAAGTGTCTCTGTACAAACTTCAAATTGGAGAGTGTAGCTTTTAAGGGAATTCTTTTTCTGATTATTTCTGGTGGTGTTTATATATTTTATTTGTTTACTCGTGTTATTACAATTGGAAACTATTTCTTGTATTGCCTGAAATCAGAATCTGTTTAGTCTTAAATTATGTTTTCTGTACTTATAAATAACGGCATTTCTCAGAGATTGATTGAGAGGTTTTTGCTAGGCCTTTTAGGGGACCTTAGCATAATGTTGCCATTTGAAGATGTCTTTTTATGGATATTCATTCGTCTTTGGTGCAACTTGACTGTGGGATGTGAAAGCGTGTTTATCTCTTTATGAATGGTGAGCAACAAGGTGTGAATTGAGAGAAAAGGATGTCATAATTGGAGTTTTAAATAAGACGACCTTTTGATTTATTCACTTCTGTGAAAGGAAAATTGTTACATGAGTTTGTGTCATCTTTAATTTTTGCTGCTGTTGATTGACTGCAAGTTAAATAACGTTCATATTGGCCTGTCCATGTAACCCATGGGTTTGCACGTTTGAGTATTGCCACCTTGCTATGTTTCGAATGTTATTTGGGTTGCTGGATTTATTATGAAGATAAGATGTGCAATGTCTGGGGTTTGGATAATGGCATTAGTATCATGTTTAACACGGAGTAGTGTTGTAACATCTTATATTACCTTTCTCATGCAGATGATTAAGCTGGAAACTCCTTTTCATATTTCATGTTAGCATGCTCAATTAGTTCTGTGTAATTGAATAGCTTTATGTTTTTGTGCTTTCTAGGGCGAGCAATTGAGGCAAACTATTTTAGAAAAGGTTCGAGCAACCCAACTACTGACACTCTCCTATGTTGAAAGTAAAGTCCTGCAAATACTCCAAGAGAAAGAAGCGGAAGTAGAAGGCATCAACAAGAAGAATATGGAGCTTGAGTTGCTAATGGAACGACTTGCTTCAGAGGCCCATGCTTGGCAGCAACGGGCAAATTACAATGAAAACATGATTAATAACCTGAAAATTAATCTACAGAAGGCTTGTGCACAAAATACGGGCGGTGAAGAAGGGTGTGGAGATAGTAAGGTCAATGATGCAGCCTCGTGCTCTGTCAGTCCAGCCATGAACTTTTACGTGCTTTGCAAGGATAGCAGTGAAATGAAGAAGTTGATGACATGTAAGGTTTGTAGTGTTAATGAAGTATGCATGCTTTTGTTACCTTGTCAGCATCTCTGCCTGTGCAAAGAGTGTGAACCTAAGCTTAGTATCTGTCCCTTGTGTCACTATCCTAAGTACAAAGGCATGGAGGTTCTTATGTAGTGGATTAATATGAAAATAATACAATGTTCGACTTACATGCATTTATTGACTGTTTTATTTTGTAGAGCTGTTTCTTATCCTCTTAGGATGGTAAGAGCATATTCGGCTAAGCTTAAAAAGTTTACTTATAAGTATATAAGGAGATTTTAAAACAAATAACTTGTGATCAAATGTAAACATAAGTTACTAATTTTGACAATAAGATAATAGTTACTTTCAAAAGACGTAACTTGTTTTATGTAAGATCACGTGTCCAAACCTATATGGAAATAAAAGGTTACTCGAAGTAACTTTTACTAGTCTTTAAGCTTAGAAACATGCTCCAAGACTTGTTCAATTTTATGACTACCTTTCTAGCCTTTTGTCGTATATCTACTTTTAAAAACTCTACTATTGATGGTTTAACATGCATTTATTTATGTAATGACACACTGCTTTGCTACCTGTTATCAATTGAACTTTATGTATTGCATTTTAGTAACTAATTTTTCTGGACTTATTCATAAACCCGTTAGCATTAATTGATTCTCAATAATCAATTGTATCAGGAACTTTTGATAATATTGACAAAGAGCAAAATGTTTAACATCTGTCTTTCACTTAGTAAAGTAGTTCGTCTTTTGTTCTTTAGCATAGATTGGTTATTGCATACGCACTTTTGTCAGCTGAGTGATTAACAATAATACTTCATTATATTGCATTTACAATACAGATTACAGCATGATATTCACACGTATATATAGAGTTAACTTCATGCCGATATACAAGAAATCAGTTATTAAATATTGGCTACTGTTTTATATTAAATTTACCAGCTTATCTAATTGAAAAGAAGAATACTGTTAAAAGTATATGAAAATAAGTGAAATTGTTCTCCTATGCAGAGTAATGGTTCTCTGTGATTTATTCAAGATATCGGAGATAGTCTTTAAATAGCTTGTGATTTACTTTGTCTATCCCTTTTGTTCAGCGCTTGTCAACGTGTCTCCGGGGTGGAGAACATTCTAGTGTTTGTCCCATTATTCATTTAATTACATCGTCTGCTGATACTATCTCTTATTTTGTCCGTCCTATACTTGATCTTTTGCAGATATAGAAAGATAATCTTGTGGTAGTACCATATACTCCTGTTGTTGTGCTTACTTTTGAAATGAAATAACCATGATTTTGTTTAAGTATACTCCTGTTGGCAGTCGAAAGGTATTAAATTTTAAGATGCATAATCTGTTGTTTAAATGGGGCTGCATCTAATATGCTTGGTCATTCCAGTATAAGGTTGTATTCTTTTTTTTTTTTTTTTGCAGACATAGATAGGCATGCATAAATCTATCAACTCGCCAATAACTTTCTTACCATATAAAGGATTATTTACGTGTCCATAAGCCATTTTTGTGTACAAGAAAGGTGTGAAGAAAACGTGTACTCTTTTTTCCATTACAGCGACAGTCTACCGGGACAAGTGGACAGTGCCGGTCCTGTGATTTTCGTGAGACGAACTTTTTAAATTAGGCCCCTCAAAATTATTAAATGCATGCAAAATTTATATGTGTATTATGGAAACAATTATTAACTTAAAGCTTTCCACTGTCACGACTCACAATCCTGAGCAAACATGCATATGTCAATTACATAAATATTATGTACACATATTTACAAAAGATATGCATAGCACGTGATGATTAAAATTAAAGGCATGGACAAGAAACATTAGAAGACATTCTTCAAAGCACTCGTTCTGTAAATAAGCAGCCAATAATGCTGTCCATGTGACCACAATTTTAGATTGCAAGCCTCTAAAAAAAATTCGCATTGATGAAATTTCACCACATTTTCCATACATGTCTATGACCGCGCTACCAACAAACAGATCAAGCTCAACACCAGTTTTAAGCATTGTACTGTGAATTTGTTGGTCCGAAGTCAAATCACCAAGGCAAGCGGAAAGTCCAAAAATATTAACATGAGTAATACTATCTTACTCCAAACACTCATATTCCAGCACACTTAAAAACATAATTATAAGTACATAAATCTGATTTAGGTGCCCAATACAAAACTTGCATGGCCTATTTCACATCCAAGCACATTGAATACGTGGATACAAGCGCATTCGTAACATACTGATGGAAAATCAATCCAGACATTAATGCATAACCATGACACTGTTGTCCCTCACTAGCATCACACAATGAGAACAGCACAGAGCCAATATGTATTTATTCGGGACAACTTGTCTACTTTTATCACATGCATGTTGACTTATGGGTGATTTCATTCTTAATGTTTTCATCATAACAAACAAAACTAATATTGTTCCTAGATTTGAGTGATGATAGTTAAATGTTAAAATAAATCAAGCACTGCCAAAATCAACACATCATTAATTGGATTCGAAATGAAGATCAAAGTGAAAGTTAAAAACTCAAATCAAATCATTCAAAATGAGAGCTTAAAAGATCTAAATCAAGACTATCAAATAGGGCTCATGAAAAAGGTCAAAATCGAAGTCAAGTATCAAAGTCAAACGTCAAGAAACATCAAGATCAAGAGTTTAAGAGTCAAATATGAAAGAAACTTCGAAACAAGATCAAAGACTAGGCTTCGAGATCATATGTAAAGGTATAAACACTTTGATCTTTAATAATGAATAACAATAGCTCAAAAATCATTTTGTTCACGAAGAGTCATTTTTATATTACTTGCATAAAATATTTTTGATCAAAAGTAATATTAATTTTTTAAAGTGATACTTGAACTTAGATCACATCTCCAAAAAAAAGTCAATGGTCAACCAGACGTTCGGTTGACCATCCGGACGTCCGGATGAACAGTTTTCTGACCGCAAGGCTATTTGGTCGTCCAGTACTATTCCGGACGTCTGAATGGGTCATCCAATTCGACAGAATATTTGACAGATTTTCTGCTATAAATACCAACTCACTTGTCATTCATTTCTACACTCAAGAGCATTCAAATGAGATACTTTTGAGCAAAATTATATTGATTTCTCATCTCATTTATTATTATCAAATTATTTAGTTTTGAAAAACTTTTGATCAAATTAATTTTTAAAATCTACCCTTCAAAGTTTTTTATTTGAAAAATATTCTTTGAGCTTACATTCATTTAGATTTATTTCTTCGTAGCAAAAACTTTGATTGTTGGATCAAACTTCTTGAATCATTTCTTTTATCAAAGTTTCTCACTTCTCTTTGTACTTATTTATCTATATCAATTTTAAAAGAGATATATTTTTGAAGAAGATATTTGCACTTACATTGCATAAACTTTTTTTACTTCTTCATTCTAAAACTTTGATCGAATCAAACTTGTAAACATTATATTCATCAAAGTTTCTAATTTCTCTCTTAATACTTAATTTATTACAATCATCCATTAAAAGAGAGATATTTTTTGAGAAGATTTTTGAA
>CAIGRF010118617.1:31761-48231 GCA_903798235.1 Fraxinus ornus | reverse complement strand
CTAGGTTCTAGCAGCAAGCAATGGTACCAAACAATGACAACCCCCAATCCTAATGATCACCTCACACGATGATCTGCTAGTGCGATAATGTAAAGGTTTCAGCCAATTTACCAGAGCGGACCAATTCTGTAGTCCGTAAAATAGGAGAGATGTGAATTTACTGCTTTAGGGCCGCGATTTTGGCCTAAAGTAATTCAGTAAATGTATGTAGCAATTCCGACTGACGACCAACCAAGGGCAAAATCGTTCCACTTTCGCTGTAGTACCTAAAACGAAAAACTAACAACACACGAAGGTTAGAAATATCAAAATAAAAATTCTGTCTGAAGAAACCTACGCCAGATTCCCCTTCACGCGCCCTCACACGCCACCACCGGAGTTCTCACGCGCCGTCGCCAACCACCACGCGCCGTCCAGCCAACTACACCTTCGCCTGCAAAGTCCAATCTGGCCTCCGTTTCTTTAGCAGGTCAGCCGTTTGTTCGAAAAATGGATTTGCAGGTCCGATTTTTGAAAAGAAATTCCCTTTTTTCTTCCAGCTTCTGCTTCCAATTTTTGCTTTAACTTCATTTTTTCTTCAGTTTTTGATTCCTAACATCGCTTTGATACCAATTGTTGAACTTAATTCCACATGCAATTGAACAAATCAATGTAATCAGTACGAATCAAGATAAAATAATAAAAGGAAATCAAAGAATTGAAGAAGAGGAAGTTAAAATTAAATTAATGTTTTCCCCTTTCTTTAAGCTCAGAAAACAACAATCCAACACCACAAATGCAACACCAAACTTTGGAGAACTTGGAAGCACTGAGAATTACACACAAAGGTAGGAAGAAGAGAGAAATTGTACAGTGAAGAGAGGAGTAGAAGAAGCCAATTTCTTCACTATTTTTGGTGTGTTGAATTGAGGACGAGAGCTTTCAATTTATAGGCAAGGAGTTGAACCAACTTCCCAGATTTTTCTCTCCAAAGATAGGCATTATCAAAAATGAAAATTGGGTAGATAAAGGATAGAGTTGTACAAATTTGAATGAAAGAGAGAAACGACTCTTATCAAATTATCTCCAAGAATTGGGTATTGAGCATCTAGCCCAATGAGCCGATTTCCTCTAAGTACCAATAAAACTTGGACTACATCGTTTGTGGTGTGGATTTAATATTCTTCAATCCTGGACATATAGCCTATGAAGTTAAACGGGTTACTGTTTTTTATTATCGCTTAAGGGTTATTTGGGCATCACAAAAATACCCAACACAGACTAAATACATTATCAACTCACTGAAATCTGAAAGCCCAAATATAAATCTCCAAAAATCGTAGAACCTTACCCCTCAAAATCTTCTACTCGACCACCCATGCGACGCTACCACCCAGGAGGCATATTGTTCGATTATTTCAGAGTTGCATATGATGGGACCATCTGAAGGTAAATGAGAATCATATTTTTTGTTCATGCTTCAGTTTTTGTAGTTTACTGTTGACGTGGATACCCATAATTCTGTTTTTTCAATGTCTGGTGGGGATTAGTTTTTAAATTTAACCACTAAACAAGTGCTGAAATTGTTCCCACCTGTGACATATATATTCCAAATAGGTCGAATATTTTGTTTATGCATTCTAATTTGTGGAATGTCCAAAACCCCACCATTATCTATCTATTTTATTCCTCCAATAATAGTGCATTTGTGTTGTAGTTGAAAGGGAATATGGCATTGTATTGACGAAAATTCACTATTGTTTGATGATAATAAAAATTTAAAAAATGCAATATTGAACAACAATTATTGTCTTGTAGTTCAAATTTGGAGTTGAACATCAGTTTTTGTTGATCCAAAAAATGTACCAATTATGTGGCCAATAAATCTCAAGGTCTCTTCCGTCCACGCAATCTTGATTACTAGGGATGATAACGAGGGGGCGGGGCAACCTCCCTGGCCCCTGCCCCGCCAAGCAATTCCCCGCCACGTACCCGTACCCGTACCCGTTTAAGGCGGTGCGGGCCGAGGCCCTTGCCCATTTAATTTTTTTTTTTAGTTTTTGATAAATTACCCCCATTCATTAGATTTAGACAAATAATTTTAGTTGTCATTTTTTATTAGAACTAATGAAATTTCTTGAAATTTTCAATTTAAAGTATTGAATTCTAAAAAAAAAAATTGAAAAATTGAAAAAAAAAACTAAACGGGGCAGAGCACCCGTTACCCGTCCTCCTTGGGGTAAAATTTCCAGCCTTGAATACTCGATTAAGCTGGTTATACCCGCCCCGTTCGGGGTGGGGCCCCACGGATATTAGGTTTGTCGAATTTTTTTGTCATCCCTATTGATTACTGTATATTTGGATAAACTGTTAGTCATACGTGGCCTCCGTGTAAAATGTGTGGAAAACGGTATCAAAAAAATTAGTACATATCTACTCCCCCTCAACTATACATATAGCCAGGTAATCTATATTCTACTCCCCCTTTTTGTCACAAAATGACAAATGAGCAACCTATAAGCTATACAACACCGGCAGCATCATCGGAGTCCGTCCTCTCTTCGGAAGCATCGTCCCAATGGCGACGAATCCATCGTAAACCACATTGAATGTAGCTAACAACACCCCGTAGTGTAGCAAACTCGATGGTGTGGCGATCAGCGGTGGCACGAAGCTGTGTAAGCTCAGCCATCATCCGAGCCTACTGTTCGATCATCACGGTCATCTGTCCCAACAGAGCCACAGAAGGATCAATGGGAACAAAAGGAATACTAGCAGGCGGAGGAACCGACTCAGGAGTAGACGGATGAGGAGGAGGCACTGAACCAGAAGTAGATGAAATATCAGCAGACTCAGGAGCAGTAGCAAAAGATGGAAAATCGGAGGGGTCAACGGATATCGGGTCATCAATAGGATCGGTCGGCACAGTAAGATCAGCCTAAGGCTGTGCGGGTTCAGAAGTGAAGCATGAGACCTGTACTGGGCTATAGTGGTATGGCCAATCGACCGAGATACCCGGCTTGGAATCCTCTCGGGAAAACTAGCTCATAGGGCAATGACTAACCTATAAATGAGGCAAGCATAGGGATGCCCAACCCGAGTCCCCGTGGTCCGGAAAGCCCTCAAGATTTGTTGGCAAATGAAAGTGGGAAGATCAATAGAATTGCCATGCAGCAAGGTGTAAAGAAAATGAGCCTTCTCCATAGGTAATGAAGAAGTGTGAGAAATCGGCCATAGATTCGTATACACAATGCACAACAGAATCTGGCAGTTAGTGGGTAAAGATCCAGTGCGCATCATACCTGGACCACCCTCTATCGGTGTATTAAACACCGTGGATAGGACTAGGCCCTGTTTGAGCCACCTTTTTTTCCCTAAAAATAGGGCTGGACAAAAGTCCCGAACCGAACTGAACCGGACCGAACCGAACCCAAACTGAACCGAACCGAACCGAACTGAGCGGTTCTTCATAAATTAAATACCCGAACGGGTACCCGAATTGAGAACCGAATGGTTTGGATCGGGGTAACGGGTCTAGACTAAGAACTGAAGAAAAATCGAATAAGACCCGAAACTAAATAATTTTTTTTTATATTGGATTAATTAAATTTTTGAAAACAAATTAACACATTAATCTAGCCAAATTTATTTTTTATAATATATTTATTTACTAGGCTATTGAAGCTCATTTGAAAAATTATTTACAAAACCCAATTTGCTATTTAGTAGCCCGTTCAACCCCATTTTAAAAAATTGAAACACAATTTGCCATTTATAACTTTATATAAAATTAAAACAAATTCTCAAACACTTACCCTGTGCACGATCTTTTGTCGAGTTCTTCCAGTTCTTCCAAACCTTACCTTGTACACGATCTTTTGTCGAGTTATTCCAAAGGAATTATTAATGTGGATCATCGATATTTTAATATTAGTATCTACTTTTGGGTATTTTTGTTAATTGAATTAATCTTATTGAACATCTTGTTATTTATGTGTTTTTAAATTATGCTACGTTAATTTGTAAAAGTTACGAATGAAAATGTCATTAGTTGTATTTGTGTAGTGTTGTTGTAAATGTTAAAAAAATTTAATTATAGCATGGAACCGAACGGAACGGAACGGAACCGAACCGAATGGAACCGAACCCGAACCCGAACGGTTCCATAATTATATTTGGACCCGACGTTTTCATTTATTAAATATCCGAAAATTTTGGAACCGAAAAAAACCCGAACCGAACCGAACCGAACCGACCCACGGCCAGCCCTACCAAAAAATGAAAAATATGACCGTTATACATCACACAAACCATCAATTTTGAATTTCTATCTCTTGTGTGGGGCCCAATAACGACTATATTTTTCATTCTCATTCTAGAAAATGTGGCTCAAACGGGGCCCTAAAGTGTTCGAAGGAAGTGAATCGGGGGTAAGATATGGAAACAGGGGGTGGACGACTCTCGGAATATGAATAAGGTTAGAAATGACGTCCAGAGTAATCTTAACTACCCGACACCTAAGAAAAACCCGAAAAGAAGAGCCGCTAGCATCATGGATGTTAGCGTAGAACTCTTGAACAAGAAGACTCGACGGGGGTGATAAGTCGACAAGAAGAGGCTCCCAGCCCCGGGAAGTGAAAATGGCAGCGAGGTCGGGGACATGTCAGACATAATGACCTCGCGCTCGAAGAGGACAGGGCGAAGGGAAAATTGCGACCCAAATACATCTTGGGCAACAGCAGAAATGAACCTAGTTCGACTGTAAGAAGTCGAAGTACTAGGAGTGGAAGTGGAAGTACGTGCTCTCTTGGGCGACATCTGAAAGAATTGAATAACAAACATCATTAAAAATCTCAATATAAGACAAATAAAACCATGAAATGCATGACATGCATGAATGCACACAAAACGAGACAAAGGAAATGACATGCAACATGCCCTAAAATAAATGCATGACGCCATGCAATGGTGCATAGACGTAGGTGACGTGAAGACATGACACGTGCTGTGGTGTCAAGACGTAGTGACGTGACGTCATGACGGAGAGACGCAACGGTAAGATGACGTCACCATGCAATACCAAACTAAGCACAACCAACACAATGCAAACTCTTAATCCATAACTCGACATCCCAACAACCTAGACCAATCCAAACAACAAGAGTGGATCGATGAAGACTCGACCAAACCCAACAACAACACAAAATTCATTCCAAAAACACCAACCCAACGACTACACAACCTCAAACACTACCATATTCCACAATCACACACCAAAGACCATTAACAACCACTAATTATGCATCGTGAGTGATAAGAATGTCAAAACAACACAACTTTCTACCAAAATCATCCCAACTTGGTCCATACTCGAATGTTTGTTGAGAAATCAAGCACCCTAAAATGAGATTTGATGTAACTAATGTACAAGTGCTAAATCACAACATTCAAGTAATGGAAGCCAAAGATTCGAAAAATATGAAGAGAATTGTAAAAATGAGTAAAAATCAAGTTTTGAACAATTTACCTTTGAATGTCTTTGTGTTGATGAAATGATCACTCAGTGAAGGGATATTGAATTATTAAAGTGTGTGCAAGGCAAAGATTTTGAGTGGGTTGCACAATTTTGACAAGAAATCACGTAAAAAGTTGGAAAAATGCGTGAAACCCTTGAGAAATAACCTTAAAACTCAAAATTACATTCTATCGCTCGAGCGACAAGCCAGCAATTCATGTTCCAGCGAGAAGCTGGCGACAAGGCAATTGGCAGAAATAGTACTAAAAATTCAAAAATTTAGAAAAATAACATTTTTTTATTTACTAAAACGAAATTTAGACAAATTATGATCCCGACACTTTGACAGTTCAAATCAAGTATGTAATCACAAGTCGAGCATTATCAAAAAGACTTGCCCACATACGCGTTAAGTTCAAGATGGAGTAAAGTGTATAAATGACTCATGTGTGTAATGTGTCACTATTTTCTCATGAAAACGACTCCAAACCTTAAATTTGTGAGAAAGGATGTGCAAAACATCACAGTTAAATAAGTATGATTCATACTGATGAAAGTCAAACCTGAATTAATTTTAGGACATGAAAACGAGCTCAATTATATGCCATTTTCTTCTTTTCCCCCTGAATGTTAGCATATTCTTTTTTTATGATATTCTCGTAAATAACATCTTATGTGCAGACCATGTCCATTAAGCGACTAAGTTGACCCATGTAATGAGCTTTAGGCACCAGGTTATGAGAGACCCCTCGGCTTAATTACTCGAGTCAAATAGGCTTCAAATAGAGTATAAGATGAACCAGTCAAACACTTATATATTTTTATTTATTAATTTTTCCCATCATAAATGCAGCAATGCAGGGAGACTATCATGAACATAGGCCATCTAAATGTAGGTCAATTCATGTTCAAGGTCACCCTACTAACATGTGACTGTCATCCCAAATCTCACACACGCGGTTCAAACTCGCTCACAAGATCATAGTGTGTGTAGTGCAAATGATTACATGACGACACATATATTCAATACTCCATGTTAAACTGAACCAAGTAATGGAAATAACATTGTAAAACAGATAAATGCTTACTTGGTCATACAAAACATGTTTTAAGATCATAACAATGTGTTTGCCAAAAAAATTTAGTATTTTTCCCATTTTCCAATTTTTTTTAAAACAGTGTCTAAATCAAATAAATGCAGAAGAAATAGAAACAACAAAAATAACAAAAATAGAAATAAATGGGATGCATGCATGAGTGAATGGATAAAATAGACTACACATGCATTGCATGCACCTAAACACCAATTTAGGGCAAAATTTGAATGCCCTTACCATGAAGAGCACGACCATTTTCACGACCTTCGAGGTCGCTCCTCTTGACCCAAGTTTTCTTGGAAGCAGAAGATGATTGAGTTAACCGAGTCATCATCTCAGTTAAGTGGCCGACTTGATTGGCAAGAAAGTCAACCTTACTAGTGAAATCTAGATTCCTACTTCTATTCACACGGTTACGACACCTAGGTCGAATGTGTCCCAGTACACCACAGTGGTGGCAAGTGGGAATGAACCGCGGTTCAAACCTGCTCGGTGGTTGTTGACGATAAGTAGGACGATTGACCCTACGCTATTCAGTAGGTCTCGATCCAATGTCATGCTTACCTTTGGGTTTCGGATAAGCAATCTCATGAGCTTTGTTTGTGACAGGAACGACATGGTCTTGGATGTACTAGCTACAGCATCACGGTTATAAACATAACCCAGACCATGTCGTCACCCGCAGGCTTGTTTATCCCTAGCAGATTATTCAATTTCTGCGAGCCACTCATGAATGACTGGAGTTGAGCATTAGATTTATCAAGATTAAAAGTTAATGACTTAACTTTAATCTCCAAGTTTTCATTGACGAGCTTCAACTCACTCACTCTCTTGGTCGAGTCATGAATGCCACTCAACAATTTTTCATGTTCAAGTTCAAGCTTGTTCACCTTTTTCAGAATGGCTTTGTTGACCTTCTTGATTTTGAGATTCTCCTCAAACAGTTCACGATACGACTCATGAATGTCCATCTCATCATCAGACTCTTCAACAGACTGCTCACTCTCGTTCTCCATTTCCACTTTCTCAATCTCACGGTCTGATTCGATTGCAACAATCGAGGTGAAGGCCATGAATTTTCATTCAACCTCACCACCAGACATCTCATTCTGAGAGCTGGAATCCGACTCCTCATCACTCATGATCACAGCTAAAGCCTTACGCCTTTCCTTAATATTCAAGCTCTTATTCAGATTAGGACATTTATTCCTACAGTGATCGTAACCCTTGCACTCATGTCATTGGACATATTGAGTTTTACCAACGGGAGTCCTAGGGGTATTCTTCTCACGTCTACCTCTCGAGAGTTTATTAGGGACTTCACTACCCTGAGCCTGAGGCTTTCTTCTATTCATCATCACCTTCTGGAATTTTTTAACGAAATATGCGATTTCGTCATCCCTAAGTGTTTCAATGTCAGTGGACTCGCTCTCAATTTCTCTAACAGTGTTCATGGCAATGAATTTAGCCTTTTTGGGCTATGAGATAGTGAGTTCATATGTTTGAGACGAGTTCTTCAATTTTAACCTCATCCAAGTCCTTACTCTCTTCTATAGCAGTGACGTTAGGTCTAAACCTCTCGGGCATGGATCTAAGGACTCTTCTCACAATTTTGGTCTCGGGGATCCTCTCACCTAAATTGAAACTCAAATTGACTATGTCATTCAGTTTAGCATAAAAACTATAAAACGTCTCATCATCAGCCATCCGTATCTTTTCAAACCTAGTAGTCAACATCTGCAGTTTAGAGTTCTTAACAGTTTTAGTTCCCTCGTGTGTGGTTTCTAAAATATCCCAAACTTCCTTAGCAGTTTCACACATTGAAACACGTCTAAACTCCTCAGCAGATACAACCATGAACAGGGCATGAAGGCCCTTACTATTCCAGTTACACATCCAAATTATTTTTAGTCCACAGAAAAATATCAGTAGGTATAACTACACCAGCAACAGTTGTTGTAGGTGGAGACCACCCATTTTGAACGCTAATGCAAATACATTCATCCATAGATTTAAGGAATGCTCTAATTCGAACTTTCCAGTAGGCATAGTTGCTCCGTCGAAGAACAGAGGCACGGATAATGACCGACTCATCTAGACTAAGGGTCATGAATCGATGTAAGGCTCTGATACCAATTGAAAAACGCAAGTTTGACCCTAACAATACATAGAGGGCGATGAATAGGTATTTAATGCGGAATTAAAAAAAATTATGAACTAAAAAGTAACAAGTCACTTTTAATTCTTATCTAGATGGTTAATCATGCAAATAAAGTTATCCTATGTTGAATTACCGCAGTTTGCATATCATAAACATCAAACAACAAGGCAGTAAAGAACACAAGAATTGTTCACGGAGAAACCCAACTGGAAAAAACTCCAGGCACTTGCCAGTCAATCCAATATAAACGATTCTGTACTTACAGTCTACCAGACTAGACGACGACACTAACTATCTGATCTCCTGACTGTAATTCTGACAGCTCTCATAAATCCTGTGCTCCCCCTGCACCAATTCCAACTGCAATAACCAACGCTCTCTTGGAACTCCGCTTATCTCCCGTGGATAATAAAGAACAACCCGTTCTTCACAGACTGGAACTCCTGTTGCCTTCCTCAATCTTTAGCACCTCTGATAGATATGTAGCAAGTTTGGTTTTTGGTATTTGGATATTGAAACTGATGTTTTTCTATCTACCAAGAACGAATCTCAAAGAAACATGAAGGTTGAAAG
Organism: Fraxinus ornus; assembly: GCA_903798235.1. NCBI lineage: Eukaryota > Viridiplantae > Streptophyta > Magnoliopsida > Lamiales > Oleaceae > Fraxinus > Fraxinus ornus. The sequence continues at coordinate 38,906 of CAIGRF010118617.1, read as the reverse complement.
TTTCAAGAAAATTGACAGCACAATGTTTGCTTATTATTCAACCTTAGAATTCTCGTTCTGCAGTTTTAGGATATTTATAGGTAGGGTAGAAAATAGATGGGCAAGGAAAAAAATCTTTAAAACGCGAAACAAAATATTCCCGTATAAAGCTGTTGCTCGAGCGAAAGGCTAGCGACAGTCGAGCGACACGGTGTCGCTCGAGCGAAGGAGTGGCGACGGTCTAGTGACGATGTTTCTGCTTTTTGTAGCTCGAGCAACCCTTGGCGACAGTCCAACGAAAATCCGTGCCGTTTTCCTCCTTATTCCAAACTCGAAATCCCAGACCTAATAACCAATTTTTAAGCAATTTGTACATTACTCTTTGAACTATTACATTCTATCAAATTAAGTCATTTTGTTCACAGAATTTGCCAATTACAAAATCAACTAAAACCTAACAAAGAGCATACATGAATAAATGCCCCGCGAACATTATGGATTGTTTAAAAAGTTCAAGAAAATTTCCTGCCCATTAAGGGCTAAGATAAATGGAAGTGTTAAATGCACTAATGGTGGTCAATTTTTAGTGAAATTAATGTCATTTATTATTATGAGGATAGAATATCGACAATGTGACAGTCTATATGAAATAATGAGATTGACCAATTCAATTTTTATGAGAGAGAGAGAGATAATTAATACTTCACCGATATTCCATCATCATGATAAAAATATTATTCATTATTAAATTAGCAATCGAATTTAAAGTATATTGTTATCATTCATTTTCTGAAGCTATTTTTTTTTTCCTTAAATTTGAATACTTGTCAACTAGACTTTCAAGTTAGTCGTTTCATATGCCAAACTAATAGATATGAACACATGGGATCAAAATGTAATATATATTCAGGTTTAGTGACAGACTAAAAACAAAGCTAAGTGACCAATTAGTGACCTCGAAGTAATTTTGCTAACAGTACAATGATCAACAATGTTTTTTAACCGTAAAGAGATGGCATGCATGGTACTCAACCATGCCATCTAAAAGTATACATTGAAGATAAGTAAATTTCCTTATTGGTGAGTTGCAATGTTAGACAAGTTCAAAAGTCTAGTTACAGCCAGTTGCTAACATAAACGTATAATAAGATAATATAATCAAGATTTTCATAGGTCTAAAGCAAGAGAGGAAGAACCACAAATAACATTCACCCCAACTGTGACTACTCCTAAATTAACGAGGATACAGGTTAAGGTGTAAATTAAACCAGATGCCAAAGTGTAGTACAGCTTTTTCAATTTTGTGCCTGCGATGTAAAAAAAAAAAAAAATTGAAGATAACATTCGCCCCAATTAAGCATGTATGGGTGTCGACCAACTGCATCAGATGATTCAGACCAAAACGACATACTTTTAACTTTCTGGAACTTCCAAATTTAAGCAAGGGAAAAAAAAAATACAGCTCATGAAAAAGTTATAAATTCAACTTGTACAGAGTTCATACAAGGACTTCAAACACCTTTAGATCTTAGTAGTTCAGAAAGTGATGTATGGTTTGGTTGCCTGTTCCAACGTTGCAGTATTGCCAATAGACTAAAATGCTGTAAATTAATGCCAATATCAGTGGTAAACCTGCACTAATGGATCTCAGCTCATTGATCGGCATTAATTCCGAAGATGCGAACCTTGTGCATATGTGGGAACTTGGCAACTACCAGAATAAAAACAGCTAGTGTGTTGAAGAAGAGCATAGGATGTTCATAATCTGTTGTGTGCGAGGCTATCAAGTACCTTCAGAGAAAACAAGGATAAGCACGAATTGTTTCCAGTTGAAATGAGATATTTTCGACCCAATAATTACAAGTAGCCACAGGAAACACAGGAGAATAAAAAGGATACCTCTTTGATAATCAGAAAGGGATTCTACCACGATAAGACAAAAAGGTGAGATTAAGAGAATTTTAATGGATTGTTGTTGATCGTAAAAATTGTCTACAAACTAGCAACGAACATTTTTCATTCAAATTAAAAATTGCATCAGGACAGTCGTGATCCGTGTGTCTAAGGTAAAATGTTTAAAACCCATTAAATTTCTTTCACCTTCAAAGACGGGACTCGTAAAACAAATTACATAGTAATAATGCTTCAGATTAAGTTGATATCCTTTCAGACTTCAACATTTCATAGCTTAATCTAAAAATTTAAATTGGAACCTGTGAGTTAGATGTTCAACTAGGTTTTTAATGTAATGATATTGCAAGGATAAGCAATCAAGTTTTATTTATTGTGCTCCAAACCTTTTCCAGAAAATAAATCAAACATATTATACCCAAAGAATACGCAATAAAAGACGACAAATGGAAATAAAATTTATATAAGAATATCTAAAATTTGCAGTCTGAAGGAGAATTGCCCGCTTGTATCACAACTATTGCCTTTGTACATTTACCAGTTGCTGCTCAACTTCCTAGTTGCCAACCTAACCACAGCATGCCTAGTAATATCTAGCATAATTATCGCGTGAATTAGTTAATGTCAGTTATTGCATATAGTCTAAATAGATCAAGAAGTTCCAGGCACTGCCATTCTAAATCACTCAAGTTCATCGTAATCTCCAAAATTGCAAAGACAATGCCACAATAAATAAAGGAAAATACTCAAAACAAAAGGAACATCAGGCTAGAAAAAAGTTCGGAGCCATTTGAACAACACATGAATAACCCCAACGTGCAACATCAGTTTACAATGTGTTATCAAGCTATCGCTAAATAATGACAACTATATGAAAGAACCCTCATCAGATGTTCCCAATAAAAGAAGGAAAAAAAAAAGTGAAGCTAAATATCCATTTGTTTCTCATCAAAAATACCCAAGACCCATTTGGTTGGCCAGGAATGGTATCCAGGAAGGTAATTTGATTGCAACAGAGAAGATTTCAGGGATTAGTACGTTTAATTGAGCTTAGAAAATGGAAACTGTTGTCTTAAAATCTCAGATAGCAGGACTAAAAGCAAGTTACCTAAATGCTTTCTAAACCACCACACACACACAGTTGGCCGTTCCTCACTACATATTCTACAATCCATCAAATATCATCAACTTCAAGACCAAACCTGTGCACAACCAGATGAGCATATACTTGAACTTTTTGTCATGGATTAAATAATGGCTACAAAGACAGAGAGAGTTTCCACTATCTCATAACTGAACTGCAGAGAAGCTTATGGTGATATGGTGGTTGACTGCTGCACCACCAATCGTCGTGGTCGTGCCATCTTTGTCAATATGTTCTTTTTCACTGTGCAGTGACACAAGATCAGCAATTGCAAAACTTTCATTGCAACAATATTCATCAGTTTACCTCTTTTACATATCTAAAACCCTCAATAACAATTTTAGATTGACTCAAGGTTTATGAGTGCAACGTTATTGATATATTAATACTGGTTTTCCCATACTGACATTGAACAGATCTTGCTTACAATAGACATTGTGTCACTTGGCGTGAATTTAATTTATATGCCTACAAAATGATATCGAAAGGGAAAACTATTGCTCTATACTTCTTAGCACAAACTCTAAGCAAGCTATCTCAACCAATCACATAGCATTAAGGAGGAGCGGCAAACTTAGGAGCAAGAACTGTCTTTACAATTGGGAAATCACATTCATGTTGTTGAATAGAAAAAAATAAAATAAAAATAAAAATTGTCGATCATTCTACGTATGTTATCTACTCTTCTATAGGAATTGTGGGGCCCTTTTGATTTGAGTTTCCAATGAGCTTATCCAATTTGGTCTTTATTCTGCTTTACCTTGTGGAAGTTCACACACTAAAACAATTGGAATGCATACAGAAAAATTCACCAATAAGACCTACTATTTTAAATAGATATAAATGCTGACAGATTAATGTGTAAGAAGCATTAAGGCATGGGCTTAATGCTTGTCTAAATATTTCTCTACAGGGCTATTCCAACCTTCAATGTCTATGCTAGACAAGTGTTTGGGAGGATTAGTAATGAAATCATGGAGCATTTAGAACTACACTGCAACACCGTTTAACAATATATGAATGACTCAATATTAATTACAACCATGCCATTTTAAAATCAAAAGCTCTGTTTAAGAAAAGACTCACTTTTGATAATTAATAAGGAGAAAACATACTGCATACAATCAAGATTGAGAGAATACTTACAGCACCACGGGTACGACTGTCAGAAACTTCCTATTGCGAGTGAGCTGCTTGCCGTTGTCTATTTGCTCCCACCAAGTCAACCTATTGTAGATACCCTGGTCATCTGAAAACGGTGTTCCCTTCTTCCAGTGAAAGCAGTGATAAGTAACCTAGACCAAAGATGAGAAATTCACCACATTTGCATACAGAATACAAGCTCTATCCTAGCAGATACAATGACCTAGAAAAAATAACTATCTATAAGAGTTTGTTTATAATGAAATCAATAAAGGAACTACTTGGGACCCATAGGCAGAGTCCACGTAATAATATGATAAGATCATGCTGATAAAGTAGTTTGAATGCACCCAATTGACTGAAACCTGTGGTTCTGTGTTGTTGTATAGTTCCACTATCATCCATGACCACAGAAAGATTTATTAATTCATATATAAGCTATATCTTAATTTAGAAAAAATAAAGTGCCAAATTGATCGTGCACATAAATTAACATATTCAACACTGTTAAAATGTTATCTAAGGGTGTGTTTGAGCCACATTATTTTGGAAGAATGTATTATGGAATAGTTGGAGAATGTGTGGTTGAAAAAGAAGGAAAAATTATTGATGTGATGGGAAATATTATTGTATTGAAGAATGTGTGGTTGAAAATGAGTAGAAAAATAAGAATAAACGGGGGCTAAATGTTTAATCATATCATAGATTCCACAAGAACCAGAATAGTTGCATAACTGGTTAACTTTTCTACTTAATTCTCAGCTGGTAGATCATTCTCCTATGATATTACATCCATTAAACATAAAGTGGATATTTTGCAGTTGGAATCAAAATGTTATAGAATGGTTTAATCAAATGCTATATAAATATTTTATCAAATCATAGATTCCACAAGAACAAAAACGATTGCCTGAGTGGTTTTCCGCTTAATTCTCAGCTGGTAAAATTCTCCTCGGACCATAGCCCCACTAAACATCAAAAACAATATTTTGCAGTTACTATCATCAGAAAATATTATATAAATATTCAATTAAATCATGGATTCCACGGGAACCACAATCATTATATAATTGGTTAGTTTTTCTACTTAATTCTCAGCTGGTAAATCATTATCCTCGGACAATACACATTAAAAATAAAAATAGTAAAATCAGATTAATAAACCAGTCTATAGCCAGAAAATACATAAAACCTTCCAGCACACATAAAATTAAGTAAATCAAACCATAACAACAAAGATCAATACCCACGCCCTAACATCACAAATAAACATTATATGTGTAAATAAATTTAAACGTACGAGGAAATGGGAAAGATGAACAATTGTCCATGCCATGCCAGGGGAACAACCGAAAACGGAGAGCACAACCAGCCACGAGAAGAACAATATTAGGATGTATGTGGTCCACACACCGGGGTACGTGAACCACTCCGTATTCCGATTCATATCCGTCGGCGGCACCGCCTGAACATACAAATTCGCCATCACAAATCACGTTCCTCCAGAAATTTACAATCCAATTACTAATTTCACGCTCCTTTCTTTTCCCCTTCCAAAATTGATATCTTGGATTAAATGAATTGGAATTGGAATTTGATTAGAAGCAATACAAAAGGCAATGATATTTGCGTGTACCCTTTCCCTCTCCTCTCTCTCTTGATATGTGTGTGTGTGTCTATCTCTGGCCTATTTGAGCCCGGTCATTCTCAAATAATAAATTTTACAACAGTAATTTGACGGGAATATGCAGTTAAAAAAAATAAGGAATATTATTTAATTAAAAAATGTGTGATTAAAAATAAAAGAGAATAAATATATTGGATAATGCTACACTTACAAAAAAAATTGACATAATGTTTTACCAACTTGTGTTTTACCAACTTGACACATGACGTCGCCATGTGTCAAGTTGGTAAAATATTATGTAAGATTTTTGGTACAACTAGATTTTTCCAAATATATTTTAGAGAAATTGAGATCACACAGCTCTGTAATTTTTAGGGATAATTGAAATAGCAGTCCCAAATCTTTCACTTTTTTACAAATTTTATCTTGACCTTCACTTCGTCGCCCACAATTTCAAACCTTTAATAAATTAGTACATGATATTCAAATGGATGATTTTTGTCATTTTGACGGTTAGTCGATCCAATAAATTGAGTTTGACAAATTTTAAAAGGGATAAAATCGTAATTTTGAATTAAAATTAAAAAACAAAAAATCAAAACTCAATTCATCTTCTCCTACTCTAAATCCAACCAAAAAAACTCAATCAATGTTCATATTCTCGAAATTGACTAAATTTTTATTTAACTTCTCTTGACGGTAAGATTGGAAATATATTTTGGCAACTTAGCATTTAAGCTAAACCAAACTCCAACTGCTAGACCTTTAATTTAATGCTATTCACTCACGGGTCAGAGATTTTAATTAGGGAAAAATGCATGGATCCTGCCTTTTCTTTTCCAAAATCACAAATCAGGTCCTAAGTTTTAATTTTGCAAAAATCAGGTTTTTCAAAAATTAATTAATTATATTTTACAATTATATTAAATTAAATATTTAACTATAATATAATATAATTACCCACCCCACCCCCCACTGCTCCGGCGACCGGCGACCACTCCGGCGACAATTTTCCGGCGACGCTTAATTCCGGCGACAATTTTCCGGCGACGCTTAATTCCGGCGACAATTTTCCGATGACCGTCGGCCGCCGCATAATTCCGACGACTGCTCCGATTCCAAGGTCACGGATTATTTTGAGGTCACAGATAAAAAAATTATAGGTCACAGATTTTTAATTGATCACAGATTAAGAAAATTTGTTGGTCACAGATCAAAAAAAATTATGTCACAGGTCACGTATTTTCAAATTTGTAGGTCACAGTTCAATAGTTAAGTCACAGATACCAAAAAAATCGTTCAATACCTAGGTCACAGACACCAAAAACCCTAGGTCACAGA